>CAAKMY010091626.1:0-20123 GCA_901111285.1 Corrigiola litoralis | reverse complement strand
GGTTGTTGTTTTAGTATATTACTAGTATAGGGCCCGTGAATTTCACGGTTGTTATTATTAGTTGAAAATATAAATATAAATAATTCTTATTATTGTAAGCATTTAATCTATAGGTTTATCTATCAAATCTATATAAGAGACGTAACCTTTATACATTATACTTTAAGGTTACACGACATGTTGAGGTACCGACAACTTCTTTCATGTCATATGTCATATTAGGAATAATATAAACTCTAATTTGACAATACAACATCGATCCACTTTATTTTGAACTTAAACGGCAAGTCGAAGGTGACCTCTTCGAATTCATATTTTGCACAAATCTTTTTTTGAAAGGTTATGTACGTATAATCTTGCATGTAATTGCATTAGCTCATTAATCAACTAAAAAAAAATTAAGTCAATTCATATATGATATATTGCAAACAAAGCCATATTGAACAACACTAAAGCCTTGTTCTCTTAACTCGAATTTCAGAGAGTTTTGGTTCTTTCCATTTCTCTCTGGTTCTTCTCTTCAGTTCATTACAATGCTCTCTAGTTCCTTTCAATTTCTTTCAACTTTCTCCAATTCCTTCTAGTCCTCCAATTCCTTTCGATTCCTTCTAGTTAATTCTTTCCATTTTTTGACTTATTTCAGTTTCTTCCAGTTCCTTCTAGCACCTTTCAGTCCTCTCCAATTCCTTTCAATTTCTTCCGGTTAATTCCTTCCATTTTTTTAATTAAACTCTTTTCAGTTTCTTATAGCTCCTTTCAGTCCTCTCCAACTCCTTGCAGTTCCTTCTCGTTCTCTCCAATTCCTTCTAGTTATCTCCAATTCCTTCCAGTTAATTCTTTCCAATTTTGGTGAATTTCATTTTCTTCCAACTCCTTCATGTTCCTTCTAGTTTCTTTTAGTTCCTTATAGTCCTATCTAGTTTATTCCCGTCCTCTCCGGATCCTTCCAGTTCAATTCAGTTTAGTTATGCGAGTTTCAGATGAAGAGAACATGGCCTAAGCTTATTCAAAACACCTTATAAAAATTAAAAGAAGATAAGTATTGAAGGTTAAATAAACAAACTATAAATAAGATGAACTCTATATATGCCTCAAACCACTAAGGATTTCGTAACCTCCATTGCAATATTTTCGGTAAAGCTACTACCAATAATATTTTTATATACATAATTAATAGAAACAAAGGAAAATAAATTTCTATACAACGATCATTGTTGGTAAATGATCAGGTCAACACCCTAATTGTTACATGAATAGTGTCCCATCGACACTAACTTATGTTGGACTGTAAGACTTTTATGTCTGCCAACCACACTCAACCCACTAAAAGGTTTCAAGTAAAAATCCACTACCAAGAGGTAAATACATCCAATAGATTTTGTACTAAGAAAAAGAAAAACAAACAAAGACGCTATTGTATTGTTTGAAAATCTTGCCAATGAGCATGCTTCTGGGTGATGTCGTTATTTAAGTAAAACAATATCACATAACATTAGGTAAAAGAGGATATTAATCTTTCATATTTTTGCCTAAAATTCACATAACACTACATCGGAACAGATAGAATATGTACCGAAAGTCAAGTTTATTTTTTATTCAAGTGACTTCAAAAAATTATAGATTGTTTTGATATGTAGACTTAGTCCTGCCACTTATCACCATCTATAATCAGATTCATACAAACTCAACTTCCTTGTTCACGAAATTGCAATCATGTCAAAGCACTCGTGCAAATTGCATTTGAGAAAAGAAACTACTTTATTTCATACCGTCAAGTTGATAGAATTAAAACATAAAATTGTATAAGATTTTAGTAATTAAATTATTTTACATCTCTACAAACAACAATGAAAACTCATACATATTCCAATGAGGTTGAGATGTTATACATCTTTCCTACATAAAAAAATAAAATAAATAAATCTGAAAATCTAATACATATTCCAATGAGGTTGGGAATTTCTGTCTTATTGTCATGAAGCACGTCTTCTATCACAAAAAATTCTCCTAGCTATACATATAATCTGAATAGTTAATTTGGATGCCGACTTTATTCGCTCCGACTTATATGTCCAACCTGCAAGAGTGCACAAAAAAATAATAAAAAGTTTAATAAAAAAGCATCTGAAAATCTGCCCACAACACCAAAATCTATATATTTCCATTTAGCAAGGTGCTGAATATATTTGACAAAACTGTCACTTTGACTCACAATTAGAAAGATATGTTAGTTGATTTGCTATGCCATTTTCTAGACCCTAATGCAAGAACAACCAAAGGTGCCCGTCGCAAGCTCAAAATTAGTTATTACCTCAATAGCTTATTCTTTCTATCCAGACAACCAAAAGTGCCCGTCACAATTAGCAAGTTAGACCTGACGAATCTCGATACTCAATGCGTTAGAAGACTTGAAACAAAAACTTCACCTGATAAAAAATCAATAACCTTATTTGTCTAACTTATAACTTCATATAAGTTAATATGTCTATCATAAGAGCCATTACACAACATCTGATGTCACTCAATTTAACATACAAACATGAGGAATTAATTTTTTTCACTTCATCCAGACAGCAGTCCTTTGACAAAAAGGAATGGATATATATTTTTTTCTTCAGTATAGCCGTATAGGCAACAGACAATAGAGATATCTCAGTTGTAGAGATATCTATAGAGTATCATAATCATTTAACTAAATAAATGAAAAAAGGATAAGTTATAGTCGAAAGTCGAAACCTTCATATTTTTTTTTTCAGAACTGTAATTCACCTTGAGTGGTAAGATGTGTAAGTTGATCCCTCCAACTGAAACGCAAACTATAATTTTTAAGTCTGCATATGTCCAGCAAAACAATCATAACATTCTTGTACCAAATCATATTAATATAATATTCCCTCATTTATTTACAACATGATAAACAGCCTTATAAAATCTCTAATGAAGTGCGATTGCATGCTGAAAGTTGCAAGACTATTTCAGCTTTAATTTCATACTCAGCTTTAAGGCCTCAAGTATTCAGACTTCAGTCGGAGAATAGCAGTAAGTGTAACGATGAACTTCAGCCTCCCTGTATATCGTATATAATGATAAGATACATTCACATTTTATATTAAACTTCATATTCTCCCTATTTCTCTTACATAACAAATAGTGACATTCCACTAACTCCTTTGTAACCAAATTATGTATCTGTCTAAAATATTAGTGATAGCCCTGTAATAGGAATACCAAAGGATTCAATCAGAAATTTGATTGTATAGCAGAGGACACTCTATCTTTGAAAAACTAAGACAATATTCATCATATGCTTATCACTCTAATTTTAATGCTTGTTTTTAGTCAATCACAAAGTACCTACATCTTTGTGTGCAGGAGTAACTGATTTTAGCTTTTTGCGCTTCTAGCACTACTTTTACCATCTTGATATCATAAATCCTCAGATAAGAATAAACATTCAATGAAATTTATATAGAGTTATAGCCAATAAAGCTTCTATAACCTTTTCGCAATAGATGCTATTGTTTTTTCTGATTGCTTAAACATAAGCAAATCACTACGTCTATGAGGTTCATCCCAATAACCTCAATTCAATACAATCAGTATATCTACTTGTAGAAATATCAAGTATCAACGACTCATTACCATTATCCGGGTCATCGCAATGTCCTCAGATTTAACAAACAACTAAAATTCAAAGGTACTAATTTCTAATTTCATGAATAATACGATAACAAATCAGCAGAAAAAGGAGCAATGACATACATGAGAATGGAGTTGAGGCTAGGCTATTGACATTAAAATGAAAAAGGACCAGAAAAAGATGTTCAAACTTCAAAGGGCAATGGCCATTGGGGTTGCCATAAGTATTCAGAAAAAAAATTACTTCCTGTAATAAAAACAAATAAATAAGGTAAATTTTCATCAAAGGTTCTCCTTCAATCATCATAGATACATAAAGAGTTTATATTAGAGCCATAGAAGGAAGGTAATATGAATAACATTGAAGGAAAGCCGAAGCATTCTTGAGGAAGTAGAGGACCATACCTCTTCCTTCTTCAAACCCAGTGATATAACATCTCCTGCTACAACATTAGCTACAAAGCAGAAAAGCAACCCAGTAATATAAAATATCCTGCTACAACATTAGCTACAAAACATAAAAGCAGAAAAGAATAATATTAGGTACAATGCCTATGTGAATGTGACTAATGGAATGATCACTACAAAATTATAAAAAAACACGCTAATTGCTATGAAAATTGAAGTGAGAGTTAGCATACAGAGAAAGAGTCAATTCCATGAAAAAATCAAACTTGAAGTGGGAAGAAGAGCTAGATGAGGATATGTAAGGCAGATGCCATTGTTTGAAGAACAAAAGAATAATGCGAAGGAGGAGGATAAAGGAGGAGAGGTAAGGGAGACTGGAAAAAAGAGGAGGAGAAAAGCGGGTGTAATTCCATCTTAATGGCAAGAGGAAGATGTTACTCCTGTTTGCAAGGGATTCTAAAGAGCATAGCATAATAATGCCTTCATGGATTCAACCAAAATGTAAGGCATACTTGATTCATTGACCTGTTGATATAGAGAGTGAATAGTTGTTTAATCCCCATTTCCATAGCTCTCCGAAGTGTTCAACAAATGTACCTGTAAAAATATAACATAGAAAAGTCGAAGAACCTATTACCTATCTAATATATGTCATTTAGAGACTAAAACAGCAAATCAAGTCTTCTACTTCCCACTTTCCATATAACAAAGAATGTAAGAAACAAAGTACTTTGTCATATCAATATCAATTATATAGTCCAAAATGTAAAAAAATCCCAAGAATGGGATTCCAAAGACTGGTTATGGTAATTCTAGAAATGGATACCAACTCATAGGTGATTATTAGTACACTCCTACTACAATATTTACTTATCCATTTACATAGTTCATTATTTCACCTAATAAATATTAAAGCATTTTGGTTATAGCAAATTCATTTCTGAAAATAAGACTTCAACTTAGTTTGATCTAAAAAAGGAAAACGGTGAATTGGGAACCAAACATGAAGCCAATCCGATTAGCAATCAAATAACTAATAAATCGAACCCCACTCTAGTCTGATCTTATACACAGTTTAGCAAGAATGGCCAATACAACAGAAAAATCGCTCAATAACATAGTTAAGCAGATTCATAAAGAGAAAGAGACTTATTTGTACAGAAATCATCCTCCTCACCTTCAAGAAGTGTCTAAGGCTTTTGTAAGATACTACTTGATACTTCCGACCATCGCATATCATGACGCATCAGAATCATGTAAAAGACATACATATATTCCTCAATTGTTAAGATTATCTCTTTATTACTGTAGGATTAAAAATTAAAAATCTACACCTTTACAAATGATTCATTCATATTTTCCAAGCATAATACCCATAGTCTTGAGAGCTATAAGTAACTCCAACTTGATCAATGTCATCATACGGCTCTGATAAGACACAATTTAGCAAGTTCAATTCCAAAGTCATATATTTTACTTCAAGTCTTATCTCTAAATAAAAAAAGCAAAGCATGTAAGGATCATGGGAAATAATTTAGAATATGGTTTGGATGACAGTAACAGGAGAGCAGGAGTAAGAAATCATGACATTAATCAAAACAATTTCAATTATGATGCAATTGATGAATCGAAAATCAAATAAGATACAAAGGGGAAGAAAGAGAAACTTAACCATTAGTACTTCAAACATCAAAATTCAACCTTCAAATCCTAAGATACAGATAAAAATAATGACTGTCAGTATAGCAAATTAGCAACCAAAAATCACAGATGAAAGGATTGACATCTATATATCACTGGAAATTGAACAATGATATTTGAAATATGAAATTTTAAAAGATGAATCAATCAAGAGAGCTATAGAGCGTTTACTGTTTTTATTCAGATTATAGTTTAAAGTTAATCAATGAGATGATGGATCAATGAATAATTCGGTAATTGATGAATCAATAACACAGAAGTATATAGATCAAACAGCAAACTAAAAGCTTTAGTGCAAAAGATGTAAAAGACTGCCAACCATGTATTCAGAGATTTAAAGACAGAAGGATATCAGAAACTGTAAAAGGACGGAGAATCAAATGAAGAGATATTTATATATGTATAAAGAGAATTAGTAACACTAAAATTCAAGGCTACTGTAGATGAGCACCTTTATATTGCACTTTACTACCTTATATGTATAAAGAGATATTTATATGTGAACAAACAGCAATCTAGTTACCAAAGTTATAGTCCACCAGATCAATCACTACCTTTTTGAAATCCAACTTCAAATATTTCACCCCCAACTAATATTAGTGCAACGTGAAAAGATCTAGCTATAATAAATCATTATTGCCCCATACTTGATGTATACAACTGAATAAACATATATAAAAATCGTCAATATAGCAAATTGGAATTTGATAGACCATGGAATCATGCCATTGGAATAATATGTAGATTTAAAAGAAACCAACCAAGATGTTAAGAGCCCATCTTAATTGAACTGCGAAGAAGGAATAAGGAAGACATATTAAATGTTCGAGCAAACCAAGTCCTTGAGACCCTCCAATGAATTATGCTTATATAAACTATGCATTTGCTCAGAAACTCACCTTTGATTTTATTACCTCTGTACAATCCATACCTGTCAATATGAGATTGAAGAAACACATCAAAATTATATAAAGTGCAAACCAACTAATTTCATACAACATGCATGATAAGTAGCATCTGAACCTACTTTTTTACTCTTTTAGAAATAATATCCAAATACTTGAACATGTGATAAAGAAATTGAAAGATTAGGATACCTTTGAATCTCGAATAGTCCTTAATGGAGTATTTGATTCTAAACATTTCCCTGTCAACATAATCATTCTTATGAATTGTTAACATGATGAAACAAAACAAACATTAAAATTAAAATGAGATATAAAGAGAGAATGAACCAAAAACTGGAAAAGGAAGGAGAATTAATGGAAGAATGCTCTCAAAGAGAGAATGAGAGATAAACGAAAGGCAGACTACAGTTAGAAAAGGAGTACTGGAGAAGATGGGCTGTTAATTTAGGAAAATGAATATTTTGCTGCCTTTTACAAATTGACTCTTGTAAAAAGAGGAATATTAGGAAGATAATTGCCAAAGTGTAAGATTTCACTGAATTCTATAGTTATTTGCCTTATTTAAAAACGTTGAACAACCCATTTTAAAACGCTGCCTTATTTAATTCGCTGATATGGTTGTTGATTTGGCTTAGATTCGTTGTGCTTTTGACATTTGGCATTGCCACGTGGCATGCTCAGAGGAATTATTGCTTAGAGGTAGTTGTTTTAGTATATTAGATATAGAATATAGATAGATAGATATAGATATAGATTTGTACTTATGGTTCAAGTAATTTATTTTACTTTAATTTTTGTTATTTTAAGAAAGATCAATAAAATTGAGACTATGGCAATATAGAACATTTCTCTTTCTTAGAATAGATAAACCCATGCTTTGCATGGGATTAAAAACTAGTTACACTTTATACCCTTATATAATAATACACATAAATGTCATTATATGTCACTTTACAATAAATAACTACCATCTATCAACTAATTTTTACCAAACATCTTTTGACAACCTGCTAATGAAATTATTTGGTCAAACCCGTTATTTCTAACCCGCTACCCATTAATTCAATCTGCTACCCGCTAATACAACCCGCTACCCGCTATTTGCCAAACAGGGCCTTAGTCGTTTTTAGCTTAAAACATGCTTTTGACCTGCTGTGTTGCACGAATTTTGCGGAATTCAATACAATTCCAATTGAGCTGAATTTTAATATGTAAGTTCATTTCAATACCAAAAACATCCATATTAAATTTCATAATTTGTGGATTTTTATAGTTTCACTAAATGCTTACAGAAAAACAATCACTCAATTTGATCAAAACCAACACTTCAACAATTTTTGGCTCATTAGCCTCGCTTAAGCTCATGTTTTTCAACAATTACACAAAACTAAATAATTTTAAGCATCCTTAGGCTTACAAATATAGTGATAATATCATAATATATTTTGAGAATCATGAACATATTCGTTCAAATACAATATCACCAAAATCATGGCTAAACCTCACTTTAATCTCATTTTCAATACAATCTTTGTATTAACAAAACTTCTCTTAAACCATCCAGTTAAGGACCATTTTAAAACAGGGAATTCTATCCACAAGTTCATGAGTTACTACTCAAATTAATTCGACATTAATATGTCAATATTACCTTTGTAAAAACATAAAAACTCCACTAGTGTACCACTAGTGTTCTTTTCGAAATTAGGCTCTTAATTGGACTTAGCTTAGCAAAATCTTAACAAATTCGACAAACTTGATCATGCCATGTTATACGCTAATAACCACTGTCAATTTAATACACATCAAGCCACAAAATCGAAATCGATCAAAACAATCCAAATTCACGCTTAACACACACATAAGCGCATACATGATCAATATGATCTTAAAATCACCACAACAACACAAGCATGTGGTTCAACATTCTAATCACGATAAAATCAGTAGCATTTCCTCACAAATCAAACTTCAAACAAATTTTAAAACAATGATCAAGTCACCAAAATCATAGCTCACAAAACCAAGTACAAAACTCATGAAAAAATCACAATGTCGAGCTAAATATCACATGATCACCTTATTTTCGAGTTCATTTTCATGCATTTTCAAGACTAGTGCTTGATCATCTTAAAACATCCTTTGCATGCATACTTAATATACATATTAGAGTGGTTTGAAGAGTGAAAGATGGGGTACTTACCTCTTGGTATCAAAGTTTTGGCTTAATACTCAAGCTAAACACTCCTTCACTTCCCTTGAAATTAAAACTCGATTCTTGCACCTTAATCTTGTGTAACCAACTCAACATAAGCTCCCTCTTCTTATGCACGAAATCAACCTTCAATCTTGGCCTTCAATCCTCACTAGAATGTCCCTTAGTATTCTCGAAAATCAGCTCCCAATTGATGCAAAAACTACTCGCAATAGCCTTGTAATCGCACCCTTATGCGCTTAACCTTTGCTTACTTTTGCTTTCTATTGCTCTCTCTTGTTCTAGTAATCAAAGGATGATAATGTAGATATGTTCTCTTATGTCTTAGCCATAGTTTTCAGTAGGAAATAATATAGGAAAGGCTTAGACTTAATGAGTAAGAGTTGAGAGAATAGGTAATTAATGTGATGGAAAAGAAATAAAAGAGAAAATAGAACAAGTGGTGCAATTGTTTGTGTGTTTGGTGAGTTATGTGTGGGGAGGGTGTTTGGAGCATCAAAATTTCTGAGTTTGCTAGTGTCCCTTTCACTTACCATATACACTTTAAGTTCTAGTAATAATCCCTTTAGCTTTAGGTGTAATCATCACTTCTTACACACTTTTAAACCCACCAATGCATGGCTTTACTTGGTAAATTCAACACTCAAGCTCTATTAATTATAGCATGCCATCTATTTTCAGATTTCCTTATCCTTTAAAGTCTCCTTAATTAGACTAAGCTAAGTTAATCACCTAGATGCACAATTGTTACATTCACACGCATAAAATCACACAATTTCGAATTAATTCAATCTTGATTAATCCAATCCTTAATCCAACTTAATAGAGAATACAATGTAAATTATATTTAGGTAGCTTATTATATGTATTTATGTATTTATGCTTGAGTCCTTTGTACACTCCTATATATATTTCATTAATGAGAATCATCCCTCAGGGAACTATATCATCTTACATGGTATCAGTAGCCTCTCGAGGCCTCTCCCCAAACCCTTAAAATAAAAAAATTGAAGAAGCAACAAGCCAACAATGGCAGTAGATCAAACACCATCACCGACCATGGGACAACCACATCAGCCATTACAAATGGCCTGGGTCCCTTCTTAGAGCCTCCACAGTCCTGCCCCTTGGGTTAAACGCCACCACCGTGGACTCCCTATAGTGGCCCACCTCATGGCTGGGCTGGGAATCCATGGGCGTTGCAGCCCGGTGCTTACTTCACGCAGGAAACCTCACATTAGTCCTCTTTTGCATTGCGGTGTAATAGTGCTCCTGGTGAGCCGGTTGTGGCCCGTTCTTATGGTCTTGAAAATAAATTTGATTCAAATAGCATACATAGTCAGGCATGTTTCACTTCACATGATTCTACATTGGAGCCCACCTCTTTGGATGTGGTACTAAATGCTATGACTTTACAACAACCGCATAATACGTGGTATATGGATACGGGGGCGACTTCTCATATTACCTCTCAGTCAGGTATGCTATCTAAATTTTTCAATACTAGCACTACTGCAAATATTTATGTTGGCGATGGCACAAGCATTCCAGTTACTTGTTCCGGATACACCCACCTTCCAAATAATAGCCGGCCTTTACACCTTAATAATGTCCTCCATGCCCCAAAAATAATTGAAAACCTTATTTCGGTGCGTAAGTTCACTCATGATAACAATGTTTCCGTTGAACTTGACCCCACTGGTTTTTCTGTGAAAGATATTATGACGGGTATGACCATAAAGAGGTGTGATAGCTCGGGGGAGCTCTATCAATTTGTGTCCACTTGCTTACCATCTGCTTTATCTTCTCCTCCATTTTCCTTTATTATTGAGTCGCCTAGTTTATGGCACAATCGCCTTGGTCATCCCGGCCAAGCAGTTATTCGGAGTCTACGGACTAGTCATTCTATTCGTTGTAATGGGCATGACTCCTCTCATATTTGTCATTCTTGTCAGTTGAGCAAACATGTTCGTTTGCCGTTTTATGAGTCGAACTCTATTACTCTTGCTCCCTTTAATATAATACATAGTGATTTGTGGACATCTCCAGTTGCTAGTAAGAGTGGTTATAGATATTATTTTGTGCTTCTCGATAACTTTACACACTTCTTGTGGGTTTATCCCTTACGGAACAAATCTGAGGTCTGTGCCAAACTTATCCAATTCCGCTCCTTTATCCGCACTCAATTTGAACGAGACATTAAATGTTTTCAGTGTGACATGGGACGCGAGTTTGATAATTCTTCCTTTCATTCTTTTGCTGTGTCTAATGGCCTTGTGTTCCGTTTTTCGTGTCCACAAACATCCCAACAAAATGGCAAATCCGAGCGTATGATTCGTCGTGTAAACAACATTATACGGACACTCCTCTTTCATGCTTCCTTGCCCATTGACTTTTGGGTTGAGGCCCTCCATATGGAGGTATATTTACACAATATATTGCCTACTAATATCCTTCATTTCCGCTCACCAACTTCCGCTCTTTATCTCCGTGATCCCTCATATGCTCATCTTAGAGTTTTCGGATGTTTATGTTATGTCAATATTTCGTCCAAGTCTCCACACAAATTATCTCCCAAGTCTAATAGGTGTGTCTTTATTGGGTATCCTCCGAATCATCATGGGTATTGTTGTCTTGATTTGTCGACTGGAAAAGTAATCATTTCTCGTCACGTAAATTTTGATGAGTCTAGTTGTCCTTTTGCTGATAGTGGTCCCGCTTCCCCGGACAGTTATGATATTTTGGATCCGTCTTTCGACAATCCTTCACCTTTTGTATGAGCTTGTCATTTTTACTCACAGTCACCAACTAACTCCTTCCACACCTACCCCTACCACACATGTCCAGTTTCCTACCCCACCCACTCCACAGCTGACCTCCACACCTCATTCCCCTACTACCCCTCGTTACACACCTCCACGCCTCCAAGAACAAATTAACCAGCCCGCCCCTATACCTCCACCATACGTCCCCCCCTCAACATCGTGCCACTCCCTCCACTCCTCCCGTCCCTAATCAACGTATGATGACTCGTGCACAAAGTGGCATTTTCAAACCACAAACTCGTTTGAACCTTCATGTCTCTACCAAGCCTTACATCTCATCCTTACCACGATCCTATACTCATGCTCTCCGTGACCCAAATTGGAATGTTGCCATGAAAGATGAGTATAGTGCTTTATTGAAAAATCATACTTGGGACTTGGTGCCTCGTCCTATGGGTGCTAATGTTATTTGAAATTTATGTTTGTTTCGTCATAAATTTAATTCTGACGGCACCTTGCAGCGTTATAAAGCTCGACTTTGTGCTGGTAAGTCGCATCAAGTTGGTATTGACTGTCTTGACACTTTCAGTCCGGTTGTCAAAACGATAACTATTCGTACTATTCTCATTGTTGCTTCATCACGTAATTGGCCCATCCACCAACTTGATGTGAAAAATGCATTTTTTTTCATGGTGATCTTAAGGAGACAATTTATATGAACCAACCACCTGATTTTGTTGATCGGACTAAACCAGATCATGTTTGTTTGCTACGGAAGTCCCTCTATGGTCTGAAGAAAGCCCCTCGTGCTTGGTACCAGCGCTTTGCTACTTATCTTATGTCACTGGGTTTCCATAGTAGTGCATGTGATCCTTCTTTGTTCATCTACATGCATGGTTCGGATGTTGTTTATCTTTTATTATATGTAGATGATATTGTGCTGACAGCTTCCTCTGATAGTCTATTGCATAAGATTATTGCTCATCTCTCGAAGGAATTTGCTATGACAGATTTGGGTGTTCTACATCATTTTCTGGGTATTGTTGTGACTCGATCGTCCTCTGATCTATTTTTATCTCAGCAGCATTACATTTTTAATAGCCTTGCACGGGCTAGTATGTCTTCCTGTAATCCAGTGACTACTCCAGTTGATACTAGCTCTAAGCTTAGTGCTGGCTCCGGCCCCCCTGTAGCGGACGCTACTTTATATCGCAGTTTTGCTGGTGCTTTACAATATTTGACATTTACCAGACCTGATATTTCATATGCCAGCAGGTTTGTCTTTTCATGCATGATCCTCGTGAGCCTCACTTTCATGCTTTGAAGAGAATTTTGCTTTATTTGAATGACACTTTGTCCTATGGTTTACATTTATCTGCTAACCCCATTAGTCGTTTGACAGCTTATACTAATGCCGATTGGGGTGGTTGTCCTGACACTCGTCGTTCGGCGTCTGGGTACTGTGTATTTCTTGGTGATATTTTAATATACTGGTCGTCTAAACGTCAAATAACTATCTCGCGATCCAGTGCTAAGGCTGATTATCGTGGCGTAGCCTATGTTGTTGCTGAACTCAGCTGGATACATAGCTAATGCTCTTGAGCTGCAGGTTCCTATGCGCCGTGCTTCCATTGTCTATTGTGATAATATCAGCGCTGTTTATATGACTAGTAATCCTGTGCAGCACCAACGCACTAAGCATATTGAGATTGACATTCATTTTGTGCGTGAAAAGGTACAACTTGGTCTTTTTCGTGTCCTGCATATTCCTGCTCCGTATCAGTACGCTGATATCTTAACTAAAGGTCTTCCGCGTGCTTTATTTGATAGTTTTTGATCCAGCCTGAGCGTCCGTCCTTCTCCCGCTCCGACTGCGGGGGTGTAATAGAGAATATAATGTACATTATATTTAGGTAGCTTATTATATATAGTTATGTATTTACGCTTGAGTCCTTGTACACTCCTATACATATTTCATTAATGAGAATCATCCCTCATGGAATTATATCATCTTATACAACTCTTTGTGAATTAACTCTCACATCCATAATCATTCCATAACATCCCATATGGAACTCGTTCAAGATAAATCCATCTCGAAATTCTAGCTAAACTAGCTAAATTCGACTATACACGAAATCGTATACACAAATAGAAAGTTTAGAAAACATAGCAAACAATCTCTAAACTCTCCGAAATTTTTACCATGTACTCCAGTTAAGGAATAATTATTTTAGAAATTTAAACCAACTTAATCCATCGAGTAATTCATTTTCTAGCTCAATCTAGATTTTCTTATTAACAATGTAACATTGTTACTCACAATCGAAATTGCCAAAATAAAATCAACCATGACATAAAAATAAAAATGCCACATCACAATAACCTAATTAAAGGTAAAAAAAAAGCTAAACACCTTATTAACCAAAAAAAAAAAAAACTTAGCTAACCTCGGGTGTTACATGAAATGATTAAAAATGTTCATAATTATGAAGCATTTAAGTGTATGTCACGTGTCCTAAACCTAGGAAATCTTAGGCGTTTAAGATAAGAGAGATGAAATTTTCAAAAAGACAAGGGAGATGATACTCACCCACCGGATGAGTGCCAATTTTGTACCCACCTTGGCACATAATTTGTTTTATTTCTAAAAATAAGAAATCATGTGGGAGGGTGGCTACCAAAATTGATAACCATCCGGTGGACAAATATGACTTTTTTAATAATATAGATTATTACACAACTCGATAATGAAGTTACATTATCAAACCGTTAATCTAACTTGCTACCGGTAATACAACCCGATACCCGCTATTCCAAACGGATACTCCCTATATGCCAAACAAATATTGGTGTACCAACTGCTTCTACATCATCTCCAGAAAATGTCATTTGGTTTTCCATATTTGATTTTTCATTCACACAAACATGTTTAACTCCATCACGAGGATCATTGGAATACGTTTCGCGTATGTACTTCTGAAGTGCATGAATAGATAAACCAACAACCTAAAATCATTAAAAACAGACAAACGATAAACAAATCAACATCCAAGTTATTCATTTTTAATTTGAACTAAACAAACATATAATGTGCAACAAAATACCTCTTCAACTAAGGTATCCAATTTGCCAACAACTTCAGTAGGAACGGGTGTATCTCTAACTTGCTTAGGATGCTGAGCATCCCCATAGGCAACATCAACAGTCTGACCTTATAAACCAAATGCTTACGATGTCAAATATATCATTATTTTACCATTTTGTATATGAATGAAAATGATAAACTTAAATTCTAACCCTAAGGCTGCCAAATTTTCCATTTATTTGTTTGTCTTCAACTAAAAATCTCATCATATCATCACTACTCCATTCCTTAATACGTGGATGATTCCCCCATCCAACAGGAGGACGATTCAATCTATCAAGACAAAGAATCTGCACATATATCTATATATACTACCAATTTTGTTACCAATAAGAACATGGAATGTGGAGCAAATAATTAAATTTTAATATAGCCTGGGATAAATAATTGATTCTTACCAATAAGAATATGGAGCACTCTCTACAATCTGAACTTTCAGCAATATAAGCGCCATTGGATATTTCAACAACCATGTCAACAACATATGATCACCAATCATACTTAAAGGTTTTGTTAGCAACTGTTGCGGCTGGAAGTACACAACTATCAATTATAACAGAAGAACTAGGCCGCAAAATAATTGACATGGTACACAAAAGAAATGCGGTCCTAAAATCTCTCCTTTGTTTCCTACTTTTACATTCACTCTTTAAAACTTTATCAATAGTACTCAATTCTATCACAATATCAGGTTCCCCTACCTATTTATACCAAATTTCACCAATATTATTTGAATTTTACAATCCTAAAAAAATACTCCAGCTGGCATTTGCATTTTGATGTTTGTTCATTAGTAATAAATTAACAATCTTATTAGTTAAACGGAATAGCAAAGTTCAATATTGTACGAAAATTCACCTTACTATACTCTGACAAGTTAAATGGTTTGCCATTTCTAGTATTCATTGAGATTGCATCGCTATCTTCATAACTGTATGGGACATACCCAACTTTCGGTTCAACATTTGATACATATAAGTTCTCAACATCTTTGCCTCTTGAACCGCACTGCAATTTGAACAATTGTAATAATTTAACAAAGATAACAAGTTAGGAAAATATTCATACTGCTTTATGGTTTTCAGGATTTAATAATTCCTCCATAGTTTTGGGGAGCTGAAGGACTGAAGAAATTTTTAGGCTGAAATGAGAGAGATCTGAGAGTGAAATGAGAGGGAATATTATTAAACCACAAATCCCCAAATATTATGAGAGTGAAATGAAAAATGAGATGATGATACAAAAGAATTACCTTTCAAATTAAATTTGGCGCAAAAATATTGAAACCCTAAATTCCCAAGTATTTGAAAGTGTGTGAAATGTTGTGTGAATGAATTTGGTGGGTGGGGTTGGGGGGGGGGAGGGTAGATTATTTCAAGAGCTTGTCTGAATGTATTTGGAGGGAGGAGTATAAGATTTAGTAAATGTATAAAAAGGTAGGAGTACAGTATAAAAAAGGGGGAGTAGTAGTTGGTATTGTATAAAGTAGGGTGGGGTGGGGTGCCAAAAACTGACACGTACTACGGGTGTGGGGTGGGTATAGAAGGGGTTGGGTGGGGTGGGTTGGTTTTATGTAAAAGTGTTTTTGTCTTTAGTGTGACTAGTTTGTAAGGGCACGCAATGCGTGCGGCAACGATAAAAATAATATTATGGTCGTTTGGTTGTAGGTGCGCATTTACAAATTTCCATTTCCATTGAACTACAAATTCATGGGATTTGGCCAAATGTTAGATTCGAAAATTATTTGAGAAATTCCTTGATCCTTCTAGAATTACTAAATACATAATTGTTTAAAAAAACCAAGAAAAGGGTTGCAAAAAGAAAATATGAACTACATGTTAATTACATCAAAGCACAACAATGCACGATCTCTAGAGTAGTAGTCTTCAAGTTGAACTCATACTCTGGACTTCGCCTTATTCACCTTAATCATCATAACCATATTTTCATATGCGTCTGATGTATGATCTGGACACCAAAGAGTATGATCGGGTCAGACTAATAAGAGTAAACATGCCCAACCAGAAGAATTATGTTTGGTATGATACAAAGTAAATTCATTGTAAAGAATAAATAAAGAGAACGATAAACCGCGTACTACCTATGATGCCAAGAAATTAGTTGTGAAGAGTACCTACGTCTAAATACATAACCGTGAGGTAACATAATACTATTGAGAAGTACGAATATAAAGTCCCCTTGTCACCAACTCACCATCAATCCTACAGAGAATCAAGAAAAAAACATATGGCCTTATCTGTAATACAACCTATGATACCATGAAATTCATTTGAAAGAGTAGCTAAGTTTAATTACATAATTGCTAGATAACACAATTCTATAGAGGAGCACAACTATAAAGCCCCATGTCTTGTAAAATTTTTGAAATAGGAAATATTGATGAAAGATTACAAAAAAAAAAAAAAAACAATCACATGGACCAAATTGGCCTCAAAAAACTCTCATAAAACCACACTTTTTCAGTACATAAAACTAAAATAAAATAAAAAATAAAGTAGTTTCTGGTACTTGGTAGTGGTGTCCTCTAGAACCAAAGAAGGGTTTACAATCAAAAGGAGGAAGTACTGCATAAAAAAAATATTGTAGGGAGAACTCTAGACATATATTCAATTCTAGGATAAAGCCAACGCCTTTATAATCAACCCAAGACCAAGAATAATACTAATGCCAATAGATCTCATCACACATATACAACTACTTCTATAATAACGCCTTTTATAAGAACGCCTCATAAGTAAAAAAAATGCAAGAAAGATGGTTCACAAATATAAATGGGTGAGATAGGACAGAAAGTCTTTTGTTTAACCCGAACTTCTGGTCTGGCCAACTTCTTCATCTTCGAGGTCGATGTACTTAGGTTCTTGCTCTTTAGATTTCTTTGACCCACTAACTACGACAGTACAACCTATTGCAAGCACAAAGGCCCTCTTGATGTTGGTTATTATCAACCTCAACAGATACTTATGCTCAAAGCTTAATAGATATACAACTAAAACACACACCACTCCTCGCCCCGTTATTGTCCCACGCCACCTCCACCCCCATCCCCCGTTTACTTTGCTCTATGCTCTCTCCCCCCCCCCCCCTCTCCCATTTGTTTCTCTCTTTGCCGCCCCTTCCGGTCCACACGACAATCCTCCCACCATTCCCTACCCCATGCATCCAATGAGCCAAATTCACATACTACGTCATAAGCAACCATAAACCAACATTATAGTACTATATAAAGTTCTAATCTTTCACTCAACATTTCACCAAACACCTGTTATGCATGTAAAACAATCAGACTTACACCTACATTCCAATTTCCTAAACCAAATTCACATACGAAGTGCTAAGCAACCGCAAGAGAACATTATGCTACCGAACTTGTGATATTTGTTTTGGACATTTCATCAAACACCTTACGTGCACTTAAAAACAACAGAAATTTGAACAAACCCTTGCTTAAAACTCTGCACCATAGTGAATGAAACTACAATTGTAAGGTAATTCATCAATGAGACAACCAAACTTAACCTTCATTGTAAATAAAATAAAAGAAAATAGATTGCACATTACCAATACATGCAGCTAGAAAGTATCTTACCCCGTTAAGAGCTGTCATGTTTGCCATCACCATGATACTAATCAACACCAACCCAGTTCCCAAAATAACCTTCCACTTCTCCTACGTACTTCACTGTCTCAGTTCTCGTCGAATCTCTGACTGAATGAACCCTCTGAGGCTCTGACCCATTTATATATAAGTTATGACTCACACTTTTAATCTAATTCGGTGTAAGTTGTAGAGTAGAAAAGGACAATAAATAGTATAGAAAGGCTAAAGTTTGAAACTGGGTAGATTGCAGCCATTAATGGGGGGAGAAGGAGATCACTGATAATCTAAAAAAGGAGTGGAAGTGGGGAATGAAAGAACCGCAAGATGATATTGCAAGATTATATGGATAGTTGACTAATTGAGCAACTGCTAACTGAGAGAAGAAGAGAGACTGGGAGGGATAATGTCAGTTCAACTGCCCAGATCGTGCGCATATTGAAGGGATGAGCGGTTGAATTTATTTACTTTGCGTAATTTACATTATTACCCTCTGTATTTGTCATCCATTTTTTAAAAGAGTAAGGGTAAAACTGGCAACACATTAATGTGACAACCATATGGCCTTCTCCCTTTATAATATAACATAGATTGAGCACTATTCACTCAATCACACTTTGTGAAAAATCAGCCCTCTATAACCTATCATATAGAATAATAATAGACATAAATGCTCACTTTATGATAAAATAACTACCAACTACCGTAAACCTGTTATCAAATATTGTATATGGATGTCCATATGTTCCACCACACATTATTAGACAACTCGATAATAAAATTACTTTGTCAACTCGATAACATTTTTAGAGTGATTGTTTTTAATATTTTGGCGATGTGTCAAAAGGAGAGATAGTGGGACAGGAGATGAGACATCAAAATGGAACAGAGGAATTGCAGTGTGTTATTTGAACATGCTACCGATAATATAACCCGATACCCGCTATTTGCCAAACAGGCCACATTTGACCAAGAAGTCCAGTGACCAGGTCCAGACGTCCAGTGGGTTAAGCTGAGGGGGTTCAGTTAAGAGTGGATAAAAGAGACACATCCTAGAAGAGGAGATAGAGAGAGTAAAATGGGGAAGGCAAAGAAGGCACTATTGTCATCAGCACCATGGAGAGACGAGGAAGGGTCAGACCAATTCAAAGAGGCGAAGCTGAAAGTAACCAACCAGCCTGGCCAGACTCCCACCATGCACGTGCCCCGCAAGAAGCACCACCACTCCAATGAGGATGATGATGATGATGACTTATTCGACCCCGAACTCAGCTACAGTTTCCACCGTAATTACCAGGTTTCTATCCCTTTAACTCTTTTTTGTTTTGCTTTTTAATGTTGGTTTACCCACTTCATTTCTTATGCTGCTGTGAATTATGAGTTATTGGACAGTTACGTATTATACACATGGACATAATTCGCAAATATCCATGATAAATGTAACTGCACAAATTATTAGAAGAGACCGTCTACTTTTATAATGTAGACCAACTTTTTATTAGGTTCTTATGCTCCCTACAAACCCAATTTAGTTGTAGATTTATATGCCTTTATTGGGCCAGCATGGCTTGGTCTACTTTTATAATAAAAGTAGACGGTCTCTTCCAAGACTAGTTGATGTAACTGATACTCATAATGAATGAAAAGTGTTTAGGGTGGTTGGCAACTTGGCACGGGGAGGAGGCGGTGCGGGAAGGGGAGAGGGGAGGGGGGATGCTGG
>CAAKMY010091593.1:38083-82644 GCA_901111285.1 Corrigiola litoralis | reverse complement strand
CTTTATTGTTCCATTTATATCCCTAATCGCTATATCACCCTATTTTTGTAAAATGAATACACCCAAAATCCCTTTGTTATCAATCATTGTGATCATTTTACCCAACCTATGCTAATTTTAAAGGGAAAATTAAAGGAGGACTCCATAGCTCACCCCTCCCTGGCTTATCTTCTTCTCCACGCACAAACTCAACAAAGATCTTATTGTCATAGCAAAGGAGTCGGTCTCTTCTCAAATGTAGTTGAGATTGCTACTTCTAGAGCATGCAGCGCAGCCCACATATCAACTAATGGTGACATGACACGACTGTTAACCCTTCGTTCATGCAACATTAGATATCTTTTTAAGTCAAATCAAGTAGAGGTCCATCCTGAGCTGTAATTCAGAAACAATTAAGATCTATAATACTCTTTCAATTTCGGCAACCCATTGTCTCTAGCAATGTTAATTGATTTGCAATAATACTAGATTATGTTGCATATATCTAACCTCCTATAAAAGAACTAGCTCAAGTGGTTACAGCTCTCTTACCCAATCATGAGGTTGGGGGTTCGATTTTTATCAGCGACTTAGCAGGATCCATATTTACTTGTTGTTGTAGTTATGTTGTTGCAATAAAACCTAACCGTGCGTCCTTTAATTTGATTTAGTAACATAAAAAAATCATTTACAAGCTACCCAAAACGTGACGAGGAACCAATTGGTCCATCACAAATATAATGATTGCAGCTCATATCTTGCATTAAAAAAAGGGAAGAAGATTGGAGATTGATGTAAATAAAGTTACTTTTCATAAAAATAAAATGCTTTTACTCTATCATGTATCCATCTTTCTTTCAAGAGATAATTTAGTTGCGAAAGAGTAAAATCATAATCTACCTATTACTCAATAGTGGATAGCTCATAACACGTGGCACAATTTAATGCGTTCCCCACAAAAAGAAGGGCATCCCAAAAGGGAACAATGCACTCTATAGACATCACTAAAAGAAGAAAATTCTCCGAGGGGGCCCAATAGAAGAACAAAGCAACACTTATCCGCCAATATACAGCATCCTGGGTATGTCTGTTATTTTCCTAACTAACAAGAAACAGAAGCAACAAAGCACCACTACTTTTATAATCAAATTGATAGAGACATAACAATCAATAGAAATGAAGCACACAGTATAATAGCTCCAACTAGTCCTTATCATTCATTTATGAAATTCCGATACATGAATATACGCAACTGACGCCACTGGATAGTTCTCCTTCTACACAACTAAGTGATCTTGTTAATGAAGAGATACATTATACATATCATAGACATGTCTTGCTTCAACAACATTAATAAAATCGACTTTAACCGTTACAAAACCAACTTTTCTGGAATTGACACCCTGCAAATAGGGAATGAACTAATGAGGCAATAAGATAGCCTGAGAAGTAACTATGGCCTACAAGCTGTAAATCATTCAGGACTCATCCCTGGAAAACATAAGAAAATAACCCCCAAGTCCTCAATCATCAATAGGGAAGAATATTCTCATGCTTCACGAAATATCCCAAGCCCAGATTCTCCTCAAAGTTGAGACTGCAAACATTTATCATGTAAGAGTAACAGTGTAAGAAGTAAGAACATAGGATCCCTGAAATTATGAGAAAAATATATATTAAAATAGAAGCTCAAACAATTAACAAACTTCAACGGTTCTTTGACTCAAAAAGAACTCTTCTCAATTCACTCTATAATAAATTTTCCGAGCAAAAGACTAACTAATATAGTTATGGACCCAGAAGAATTGCCCTTGTTTTGCATAACTATGCAACTTTTAAAGGCCGACGAAGGAGAATATAGAAATTTAGAATTCCACCTAATACCTCATGTGTGTCTTGAGGTGTATTGGCTGGTTGATAATATTAGCAAACTCTAATCAATTCAGCCAGAAATTGCACACAGGACGAGTCCTGATATAAAAATAGACCTATGTTCAAAAATATAGTGAACCTTTCTGAAGGGGAACACTAGGTGGAAGGCTGGAACCTATAACAGTTAAACACTGACAAAAAAAAAAGTAGGGGAAAAAGGAAGAGAAAAACATGGAGGGCTAGGTATGTGTGAACTGATATTCATGGTGAGCTAGGCCAAACCAGAGCACTCCATGTGTGACCATCTGAACTCTAGGGCACTCCAGCATGACCCAACCTTCTTTGCATACAGGATACACATGCAACTAAAGAGAGTCCCCATTCCTACTTTTCTATACGAGTCCAGTTCGTACAAACTCCGGAATCAGTATTATAATAGAGTTAAAAGGATCTCAAGGTTTGAGTTTCTTAGTGCTTTTTTGGCAGCCCCAGCTTTCTAGGACATGCTTGGTTCGAGGGTAAAAATAAAGGGGTAATAGAGTTAAAATAAAAAGGTGCATGGGTAGAGATGGTGGTGGCTGGAGGAGAGAAAGGTGGCGCTGATTGAAGGGGAACTATTATCTTAGTAGAAGGTTGGGAAGTAGGAACTATTACCCTCCTTTTGGGAACAACTATTTTCTTCCTCTTGCTCCACCACCACCACCGACTTCACCCGTCCATCCTCCCTTTATTATAACTCTATGGAATTCCTAACTTTATTACCCCCTTAATTCCATTACCCTCAATAAAACATCAGTGCGTTTGTCATGACTCATGACTCAAGAGCTCTATGTAGGAACTGTCTAATGACAGAGTTTCTGAATTGCATATCTAAAGCCTGGCTGATTCCTCAAGCTTTGCTATAAATGACCAACATGTCTACAGATTTCATCAAATAAATTAATATAAAGCAACAATTAGCAATTTCGCCACTGGAAGAACTCACTACTTGGATTGTCATCATCTATCACTTGGTATTTCCTACAGTCTTTATAGAACAGAAGAACATCAACTACATGGCTATGACTCCATACAATATCCTTTAATTCTGATGTGATGTAGTCAGCTCCTCATGAAACATTCCTTAATCACAAAGTTTCAATCAAAACCAGTCATACATCACCAAATTATAGAAGATAAATGAGAAGAGAAATCCTACAATAAAATTTCAATTGACATTACTCAAGCAAAGCACTGGAAAACTTGAGCTACATTTATCAGACAGTAAGTATAATGTTCAATTCGATATCAGTGAATGCTAACTGGCCTACTAGGATGACCTGAAAGTAAGTATACTCTATCACACCATGAACAAATGAAAATGGCAGATTGCACCCCCACGAAATCTTTCCACAGAGTAAACCCAGAAGCACAGATATGAGTGCACTTGCTGACATAGTTACCCGCCTTTGGCTTTCGTGAAATTTCCTAAAGGCTAAAAAAGAGGCTTGTAAACCCCAGCCCACATGGGATAAATAAAAATCAAATCCTTGAAATCAGGTAGGCCATTGGAAAGATTCCACTCTTCATTAACTAATTTCTAAATTTTTTCATTCTTCCACAAGGAATATCAGTAAAGATCCTATGAGAAGCATACAAATAAGCAATTGCAAACAACAGAACTAATCAACTAACAGCAAATGAAACCAGAGGAAAACGGGGTGGTAGACCATTCTCAATGCAATAATTCCAACAAAAATCAGTACACGTATTAAGCCATCATTGATGCAACAGGATCTTTCAACAAAATTCATTGCTCAGAGTGCATTCAAATCTCAAGATGATAAAAAGTTGAAGGCTTAGGCAGTCAAGCAAACCTTCAGTAGAAGGTAAGACCTCCAGGATATCCAGAAAACGATTAGGCTACTTATAAGACCAATGCCAAATTGCCAAGATCAGAGAGGTACTGGAAAAGCAGCAGCAATTACCTTCTCTATATGTAACCTTTTGTAATTAAAATAACAAACTCAGTGCTCGTATTATGTTGTCAATAAAATAAACGCAGACGAACCAAATGCTCCCATTATGTTGTCAATAAACATAAGCGCAGAAATGCTGACATCTGTATACTGTCGAAGTGCTAAATTTCATCTAACTGGGGAACTAAGCTGTTCAAAAAGTGCACCTGCAAACTGTAAAACACACTAATCATGAACTGGTTGCCAAGTCCGCCAAAATATAAAAGCACAGTCGACATTTTCGGAGATAACTTCCAGCATATAATAAAAAACATCCTGCTGAAACTTGCAGGTACGAAAAAAAGGAGAGATACAAACAATAGAAGGGAAAATAGAAGGTCAAACAGCCACACACACTCAGAGAGAGAGAAAGATGGTTGCTACTGGAATACAGCACTGAAAGAAGATAAATCAAAAGCAAAAGACCAAGGGACACAGCAGGGTCTGGGGAAGGGTCCGCTGGACGGGGGCACCTGCCCTACTATAAGTAAGCTGGTCGACCAAGGATCCCATATACTGTTCTTTAACCCTCTTTATGTAAGAAGTAATTGCTGCTAAACATTGTACAGGAAAAATGCTTGCTTTTATGCACAAAGTATCCGCGAATAAAGAAGAAACAGGATTAAAACAATAAAACATAATAGTGAAACAAACAATATTCTACATACGAGGATCAAGACAATACATACAAGGATCAACACAATGACTGCTTCAAATATAATCTGCTTAATCAACTATGTTTCTCTAGGATATACCAGCAAATATGGCAACTTACAAAGGCATCATATTCATCAAACCTTCTTCCTAGGCCTCGTGTACAACTACCGACACTGATTAAAGCAATAGTAGGATGTAGTTGGTACAAACAGTTGTTGAGAAAGTGTCACACTATGTTACTCCGGCTTTTTAATGCACTTCGGCTAACACTCAACACTCCAACATGGGTCTGGACACAAGACGTTTCATTTAAGGCAAAAAAATGGGCCTTTACTATCCCTAAATGAAGACATAAACAGAGCAGACAAAAACATACAGCCGAACAGAACTGGAGTTATGTAACTCTTATGTTGCAAACATATATGACCAGTAAAAAGGAACCATTTTCACATTGATGTTATGGTGAGGTGCTGAACAAGTAAATCTTCAATAAAAAATCATAAATTAACCAGATACAGAGGAATGAGGCAAAAACATTGACACTACTAATTCTAATAAAAGCTCTAGCAAGCTGCAAAGTTACACTCGTGGTTCCACTCTAGAAGGTAAAATTACCATCTCACTTAATATGCTGAAAGAATTCGTAGACAAAGAGCTTAATATTGTTGCTACCTGAACAGTAAGTATTGTTTGACAATCCAAAGAGCGAATCGAACCAACCTTAATTAAGAAAGCATGGCTCCGTGGCCAATCATATGTAGAAGGTAATACATGTCAAGTTCTAGTCCTTCAAAACTCGAACAACAACGCCAGTAGGTGTTTGAATAGTTCGCAGGTGACCTGAGCCAATTAGATCACGTAGGTGAAATCTCACATCAAGTGGAGAGAATCGAAGGCGCTTCTTTTCTACAGAAGCCAACATCATCTCTTTGTACTTCCTACGGTTCAGAAGTGACAGTAATTCCTTTCTTCCCTGACAAACAGTCAACAAGAAAGAGTTAATGGGCTCCGTGCAGAATATGAACAATAAGCCAACAACATGGGAGCAATGCTTGCTTAAAGGCTTAGATAATTATATGTAATAACAGACATAACTAAATGATTATTAGAAGAACGCATCAAGATTATCAATATAAAAGTATCCATCGCATAAATGCACCATCTTATTTGATGTGGAATTCTATCTAGAGATAACCTTATAAAAAACTTATACTGTGTACTTTTCATCCAAAAATCAATTAATCTAAATAATTATCCACACTTTACACAATGAGAAAGTGGGTCAGATTCTACAGGATCAAAACTGTGGGACTCATCTGAATCTACTATAAAAGAAAAAAAAAATGAATTAATCACAAAATAACTAATGGTTTAGAGAGTTAAGAGTTAACCAGCCCTTAAGGAGAACATATTTGAGTCAGACCCCTGCTGTACTTATGTCCAAAATATCGAGAGAAATAGAAATTCTTTTATGTTAAGAACAAATTTGTGACACGAACAATGTCACAAACAGAAGGAAAAAATATATTTCTCAGTGAGTGAGCAAAAACGCCTTGATTTCACCCCTCAACACCCAAAAACTTTAGGAATTTGATAGTGTTCAACTCGGTAAACACAGTTTTGTGCCCAAAACCAATTCCGGAGAAAGTAAAAAGGTGAAAGTGCAATGTAAACATCACATAATGACTACCCTACCCCCTGAGATGCATTGAAAACAGACGACTTACATTCACCAGGTTATGAGCAAAGTTAGAATATAGCAAGAAATGGGTCCGGAGTATAGGAAAAAACCTATACTTTATGAAGCACAACTTGCAAGTATTTCTCTACAATAGACAAAATTATCTAAAACACTTATCATTTAACCAACAGAGATAGAATATTCTTCGTGATTCTTCCTAGTAACTTTGTATAGTTCAATTAGCACAGGAAGAGACTTTCAAGGCTTTGAACTCTAAAATTCCAGGATGCAGCGAACACGAGACACATACCTGAGAAATCCCCTTCAGTATCGAACCAATATTTGGAATGGCAAACCAATACATGCTTGGATCAATAAGCTGTCTAGTCTGCAATACAAATGGAGTGTCATAAACAATAGACAAGGGAGAGAACTTTATAAAGGAAGAACAAGTACACCAAGGAGTTGCATTCAAGTAGAAAGCTCCAAACATGTAACTACGGAGGACAAAAGCCTTCCATCATAAAAGCACATGTCAAGCAAGCACCACATTTCTGTGACACCTATGCGTGATCCAAACAAATATGTACAATCTAAAAGCAGTAGCACATACTGTAATGATTCTTAAGCAAAGAGAATGAAGATTTAAAACCACCAACCTAAAAGGTAAAATAAGTATATAAAATAGCAAAAGCTCAAAGCACCTATTCGGACCAGAGTAATGATTCCAGAACGCAATAGCGTGTAAATACTCTCACACCATATACATACTCATGTCTTTTTATTTATTATTGTGCAGCATAGCTGCAAAAGACTGACTTTTAGAGCAAGTTCAAAAGCAATAAACCAAAAGAAGATGACCGAAGTAGCAACATGAAAAGTATAACCACTAAATAGCTGTATAAATATCCCCATAGTCAGTAAACAGATTGTATTACACAGTTTCATGTGTCTAAAAGACATGAACAGGCAGCAGCAAGAACGTACAACTGAATTATTTAACAGAGAAACTGGTTGATAGTAAAGAAGGCATAACTGTACTTACAAGAATGCCCGCATTAATTAAGAGAGAAATGTGTTCATCCTTCACCTTCCCACCAGCAGATAATAGTGAACACTGGCAACAATGGAAAAACTTTAGAAAGGAGCCTAAAGCTAGTACCAAATAACAACATGAAAGGTAAGAGCGAGCAGATTCCAAGCATATTTAATAGCTTAAGACAAAACACAAGAAGGTGAGTAAAAGTTACAAGACAGTGTGTGATTCAGTTAGAAGAAACATGTTCTTTTCTGGCATGGGGCAATGATTATCAAACAGAGAGAAGAATGACAAGAGCGAGCATTATACCATCTATCCACACAGAAAACCTTTTTACCTAGGAGGCAAACAAAACATCAAAAGCACATTCATGCACAAACAAACACTACATAAAGGAAATAACAAATAAGGGTTCTGACACCAAATATTAAACTGCATGTAATTAACTTATCACATGGAGCTTTCTTCCGATATTCTGAGAGGCAAGAATCCGGAATTTTCAAGGGAGGGCATGTCAGATAAATGGATTTCATACAGACTAGAAAAGGAAAACAATAAAAACCTACGCAAGCCACTGAAATCCCTATACTCTCTCTGTTCCCTTTTATTTCCTTTAAATTCCTTCCGACTTTTTGAGGTAAACTCTGACCAATGATTTAACAAAATAAAATATCTTATTAATATGATGAAAGATATATTGTTATGTTTGCAACAAAAAAATATTTGCAAATACTATATTTTTGCAATTTCTCAATATATTTTTAAAGATATCACTAGTCAAAGTTCAAACTTGAAAAGCGAAAAAGGGCTTAGACTAAATGACCGAGGGAGTAAAACACAGTCTCCTGATGCCCATGAACTTTCAACAAAACTCACCAACAAGTCAATAAGT
Source organism: Corrigiola litoralis (assembly GCA_901111285.1). Taxonomy (NCBI): domain Eukaryota; kingdom Viridiplantae; phylum Streptophyta; class Magnoliopsida; order Caryophyllales; family Caryophyllaceae; genus Corrigiola; species Corrigiola litoralis. The sequence goes on along the minus strand of CAAKMY010091593.1, from coordinate 74,527 downwards.
AGAACTTACAAGCTCTTGATGTGCAATGCTTGGCTCCAACTTAGACATAATTACATAAGTCTTGAACCAACCAAAGACTGCAGAGACACCATCCTTCGTAGCCTCTATCTTCTTCAAGACATAGTCTATCTACAAACAATGATTAAGCGAGAAGACATAAGAAAATCACAATATTCTCAAGGTTAACTCCATGCTAACACATATGCAGCATACAGAAAGTAGAATAGATCCCAACTCCCAAGGTTCTACAATATGAATACTATGGAGAAAATACTTTTTACCCTTTTTGCACTCTATATGGCAGCATAAAGTATAAATTGCACACATTAGATATAATTCAGTACAACAGAGAAAACACCTGTTGTATATAGTCATCTAAAAACATTATTGCATGATCATCTTGCCCTGTATTTAGTTTAAAAACTCTCAATACTCTGTCTCTCTTCAATGACTGCATACAAAAGTAACAGGGATCAGATAATAGTAAAGCAAACTCATGATCTAAATAAAAACTTCATTTCAGCATTATCAGCAAATGCATAACAGAGACCATGCAAACTTATCGACAACGAATTCTTCGGGAAGAAAAAGCCTCCTACTCAATCATTCGAAGGAATAGCAGGACATGTAAAGATATAGGACAAAAAACTGTTCTTTAAAATCCCTGATACACTTTCAAAAAGTCAAAAGACAATAAACAGGAAACATGGCCCCAAATTCTATTTCAAGTCCCACTAAAAGAGGCCATCATTTACAAATCATGCAAAAAATAGGTTCACTAAAGAATAATCTATGAGGCCATCATTCCCAAATCATTCAGAAAGCAAATCATCAGTAGAAAGTGGCAAAAGAAACAAACTTCAATAACCAATCAACCTCCAGATCTCATTCACCACTCAGATACCATGACCTAAGTTCATTCATGGTCCACCATAATCTTTCAGTGATGGTATTTTATCATCTCAATCAGCAGCATTTCAAAAGATGCTAAAAGGGCCTTCCACCTAAACAATAGAAAAGCTCTTAAAACTCAAGTCCTGTTTTCATAGATTATTCCTCCTCTTATAGCTTCATCTACAATCTCTACACAATTAAACACTCTTGTCCTACAAGATATGCCTCAATGTAACTAGCACTTACCATCAACACATACTCCTCTTATATTTAGAATCAGTACGCAATTCATATCACTTATCATCTTAGCTTCTTTTGTCTGCAGCATTTTCTAGTATATCTTCTGCTCCACTTTCACTATTATAACAAACTAAGCACTGATTGCCCAAATATCACATATCTTATACATTGAATAAATCCTACAAGATGCAACGAATTTAGAAAAATTTTACTTCAATGTTAAGAAACCAGACCTCCAAGTCACGGTCAACTTGAGTCCTATCCTTTATGCTGCTATACAGTTGAGAACGTAATATGAAGGGCTGGACTAAAACCTAGCCATTAGAAAACATTATGTCAACTTATTAGAGAACCAAAAACGCGCAAAAACAAAAAAAAAATAACTTTGACATGCATGCTATCTCCCATATTCTAACCATTCTTAAAATGCTACTCAATAGCAAGATTACAATAACGGAGAGGGGCATGCTCTAAACCAAAATGAGAGTATAATAACTTTATAACCAAAATCCAACTTCTGAAATGGCAAAATCATTCAAAGTCGCTCTTTATGACTAACGAGGGCAGACTACGCTTCAAAATCAAAAATCTCAAACCTTTACTAGAACCAAAGTCGAGTTGAGTAGGGCAACATGCAAACTAATATACCAACCGATAATGCAGCTGATTTATCTATAAATATTGTTGAGGTTTCGGCAATGTAAGGTTTACGCAACTAAAATTACTAATTCAGCACCACACAGAAGCTCAGCAACAACAACGACAACAGCAGCAACAACAATAACAAAGATGCGGCTGCGCAACACGAATCCCGTCAACACAACAGAATTTCACATGCTGACTAATCCATCCGCATTTGGCACTATTAACACTCTAACACATGCTACAATTCTAATTAAACAAAAATCCTAAGATAAATATAATGATTTCAACATCAATACACGCTAAAATAACAATTAAACAAAAAACATTCATCAAAGAGGAAAATTCTGACTTGCTCATTAATTAACACTGTAAACAGTCAAAAAAACAAACACATAATTTACAACTTCATAATGCACATAATTTACATCTTCAACATCAATATGAGCTAAACTATTCAATTCAACAAAATTAAAACAAAAGAATAAAATTAAAGCAGAAAAAACAGAGAAGCAACCTTCTCAAGCTTAGGGAACTGAGAACGCATCATCCGAAGCGCAATCAACGTGTCGCTAAACGTAAGACTCTTCTCTGCAATAAACACAACCAAAAAAAACCCGTTAAATTATCAGTATAACTCTCAAAATTGCTCTATAAATCAAATTAACATAGAATTCGAGTTCGAATTATGATCATAGAATAGTAACAAAACTTTAATTGTTACATAAATTTATCGGAAATTCGAGTTCAATTAATTGTATGAAATATTAAAAATCGAACCTAGAGAGAGAAACTCGTTCTCGGCGACTGAGTCGGCACGGCCGAGTTGCGAGTCGGAGTCCGAGTCGGCGACTCGTTTGCGCTTCTTATCGTCCATTTTTAAGAATTAAAAAAAAGGAAAAATAAAAGAAAAAAGAAATTAGTTTGGTTCGTAAGGTGGCGCAAAGGTTGGTTGGGTAGGGTGGGCCAACTTTTTATTGTTTTTGGTTCGCGTTATCGGGTTCGAGTCAGGTTGGATCACGGGGCCATAAATCTAGAATTGTCTCTCTCGTATAAAGAGTTGGCTAGCTTATAAGGGAGTGGACCACGTGGACTCGTGGAGAAGTTAGTTGTGGTTCGTGAGCCATCTTATCGTGCGTAAGACTGTATAGCGTGAGGATGTGGTTCGGATTTTGTAGCAATGCTTAGAATTGTATGACCATAATGCTTATTCTTGTACATTGTACAAAGAATTGACTAGCTTATAAGGGAGTGGCCTACGTGGAGAAGTTCGTTGTGGTTCATGAGCCATTATGCCGAGCGTAAGACTATATAGCGTGAGTATGTGGTTCGGAGTTCATGGTCACGCTTAATTAGTTGATACTTCAGCGTTTTTTTCTCTTTTAGGCCTCTCTAAGACCAAAAAGAAGAAAAGAACATTGTTGTATTTTCTCAAACTCGAATTAACGTGAAACAACTTCTTATTGATTAACCCAAATTCGTAATTTGATTTATTTTATTTATAAGGTTGGGAGCAAGTCCCTAGGAAATATTCTAAAGGAATGTGTAATACATTAAACTGTCTGAGACATCTTTCTAGTGAAAGCAAGAGGAGTATTGTCTTTTCAATTGTTAATTGTGGATATGTAAATCATATATATTTGTAAGGTCAAAGGTCTAATGTTGTGGTTAAAGTAGGTTCACGAGTTTTAACATACCCTTATATAAGACGATATATATATTATTGTTTGTATTTGGATCTAAGGTCTTTACATAGGTAAATACAACAATATATTGTCATTCTAATTTAGCTTGGTGCAATATAAATTCTATCTAAGAAAATTCTGTTTAATGTAGTTATCACAATGATATAACAATAAAGTTCTAATCTTTCTAATTTAGTTCAGCTTTATTTGAACTCATAAAATTTCAATTCTAATCTTTTATTAATTGGATGCTTTAGTAGGTATAAGAATCAAATGATGTACAAAGAATAATGACACATTTTGTATGAGAGTTGAATTAAATTAATGGTAGATAGTGATATCACTCCCCAACAATTTTTGTCAACATCTCTATATGCGCCTTATGCAATTGAATTTGTTCCAAACATTGGTTATCAACGGAAGTATACATTCAAAACAAGCAAGCTAAGGAGTAGAGACTCTAACAACACGTACATGAAATACACATACACTTAAGATATATGAACTAATCTAACACAAGAACATTCATTTGTACCAATATTCAGGCACGTCATTCCTAGAATGTGGGAGTCAAAGCAAGAAAACAAAGCAAACTAAACTCTCTCTAAACTTGACAACACACTCCCTTTCTCACTCTAACATTAGTTGCATCTTCCTTATTTCTTCATTTTAGTTTAATCATTTGATCTAGTTTTCTCTTTTTTACGTAAGTAATCTCAAGTGCGTCAAAAGCTTCACATTTTATGAGAGTATTCAAAATCAAGGTATATCAGAGTATATGTTTACTTTTCATGTTTGGTTTAAGATTTTGATGTAACATTGAACTTATAACGTTAACATCTTGTGTATTCTCCTTCATAATTTGCTTGACAGCTAGATGCATGAAATTTTCAGTCTTGACTATTATATTATATTGATCATCATCAGGCCCGGTCCAGACGATTTAGAGGCCTAGGGCAAAAAAAAAACAATGTACAAATGGGCCTCTCTTCTTGGTATCTGAAAACATGTACATCTAAATTTTTTTTATTTTATTTTTCTGGTAACTGAAAATATGTACAGATGGGCCTCTCTTCTTGGTGGGCCTGGGGCGGCCGCCCAACCTTGCCCTGCATCAGGGCCGGGCCTGATCATCATATACGTAAAATTTATTGAATTTACTATTGATCCTATCGTGTGTTAATATGCATGAGATTTCTTGGCGGCCAAGGGACAGATTGATTGTGACATATTCTTAATTTCTTACTGTTGATCCTATTATGTAGTATGTTCCGAATTGAAATCAATCGATAAATCGATTGTCACTTGTATCCAGCTAGTAATATGGTCGTATCGAAATCTTGGTAACCGGCTTTTGGTTGTAGAAAATGAATGAGTCAAGATAAATCGTAATACGTTTTATGAAGTTATTTAGTTACAAATAATTATGTTTAGTTGGGGAATGATCATATATTTGTTTCCTTTTTATGCCATCATCGTGTCCTAGTCTTAACATACGCTTTTAGATACCGTGTAACTATAAAGATGTCCAAGCAAGTCCTCTCACTTTATGCATTGCCTAATTGCCTTCAAGGCAGTAGCCAGTAGTTCATCAAAACTATAGTCCATATGATGTTAACTTTCCACTTGAATAGTGGAAGTAGTAGGTTGTGAGCTTCCATATTTGCGCAAGCCAAGCTGATTATTTCGATAATTGACGTCCATATATTTCACTTTCGATTATTTGGTTTTCATTTCCTACTATTTTCAGGCTAAGCTAGTAAAAGCAATCACTTGGAAATTAGCATTGGCATGATTTGCAAGATGAAGATGTATTGTTTATGAAACCTTCTACATGTTTACAGAGAAACAAGAGTTGTAGCGTTGTCTTGAACTTTCGGCCTAATGATGAGGGGCAGGGGAGAAGGAGGCCAAAGAGGAAAGCTGGTCCCTTTTCTATTCATCGTAGTCCTTCTTGGTTTGATTTATCTCTATTCACGAAATCATGGTTCACCACTAGAGTTGGGCAGCAAATCACTAAAAAGATTGGGATCTTCATTGAGTGGGGAGGAGGAGGCTGATTCTTCAACGCATGTTGAGGCCGAAGACAATGGTTTAATGTTAAAGAGCATTCCTGTGAGTACAAAGCTTGATTTACATTCTTCTTCGTTCTTAGCACACTTGTGTAAAAGATATATACTTCCTCCGTTTCACTCACAAGTTAACGTTGGACATTTTTGTCACTACAATGTTTGAGTACTATTTGTTGTTCTTGAATTTGTGCTCAAAGGTATGTGATGATCGACATTCAGAGCTAATACCTTGCCTAGACAGACATTTTATATACCAAACAAGGTTGAAGCTTGACTTATCCTTGATGGAGCACTATGAGCGACATTGCCCTCCTCCTGAAAGACGATTCAATTGCTTAGTTCCTCCACCACCAGGCTACAAGGTAGAACCCCATTCTAACAAGTTTTGCATTGCTTTATGGTACATTGTATGTATCAAGTTGTAGATGTTAAGAATGCTAAATGAACATCTTTACGGGTGCAGATACCCATCAAATGGCCAAAAAGCAGGGATGAAGTATGGAAAGCAAATATTCCTCACACTCATCTTGCAACAGAGAAATCAGATCAGAACTGGATGGTTGTTAGAGGAGAAAAAATCGCATTCCCCGGGGGAGGAACCCATTTCCATTATGGAGCTGACAAGTATATCAGAGCCATGGCTAATGTAAGCCAATTACTTCATCGTATCAATTATCATTCATGAACGCATTTTCATGCTTATATTGATTAAATACCTACATATTCTTCTATAGTTTTTTCTAACAAGACTAATGTTAGTGGTCTCCAAATTGAAGATGCTAGGACATCCAAAGAACAGTATAAACAACAGGGGAAAACTACGACAAGTCTTGGATGTTGGTTGTGGAGTTGCAAGTTTTGGTGGGTACCTACTCAAGTATGATGTGATTACAATGTCATTGGCTCCTAATGATGTGCATGAGAATCAGATTCAGTTTGCTCTAGAAAGAGGAATCCCTGCCTATCTTGGTGTCTTAGGAACAAAAAGACTTCCTTACCCAAGTAGATCATTTGAACTTGCACATTGCTCTCGTTGTCGAATTGACTGGCTTCAAAGGAATGGCCTCCTACTTCTTGAGTTGGATAGGGTGCTCAGACCAGGGGGCTATTTCGCCTACTCTTCTCCTGAAGCTTACGCACAAGATGAAGAAGATCTTAGAATTTGGACCGAAATGAGTGCCCTTGTTGAGCGAATGTGCTGGAAAATAGCAGCTAAGAAGAACCAAACTGTGATATGGGTCAAACCTCTGACAAATGATTGTTACATGGAAAGAGCTCCAGGAACTCAACCACCTCTATGCAAACCAGATGATGATCCAGATGCAATGTGGGGAGTACCCATGGAAGCTTGTATTACTCCCTACTCTGACCGTAAGTTACTTCGAGTATTACATTTTCCTACTACAGAAAGATCCTTCAACATATACCAATGATTATTTAGCTAAAACATAAAAGATCTACCTCCGATTCAGTGATTTTCCCTCCTTTGCTTTTCGACATTATTAAGGTCATACTTTGACGATTAATAATAGAACATATGTTGTTGCCTTTCGGTAATTATAGTAGCAAATAACAAGATTTGTCGTATACTTTCTGCTGCATAGGTGATCATAGAGCAAAAGGAAGTGGATTGGCTTCATGGCCGGATAGACTAACTTTTCCACCACCCCGTCTGGAAGACTTAGGCTTTTCGGCTGAAACGTTTGAGATGGACACGGTAATCTGTCATAGAATTGATCTTTTTCTATAATGTGTTCGTGACTAAATTTCTTCTATGTTTATGTCATTCAAACCACTTCCAAATTTGCTAGTATATTAATGTTCTCAAGAAGAACCTCGGTGTTGCAGGTTATGTGGCGTCGTAGAGTTCACGGTTACTGGAATATGTTGGCTCCAAAAATCAGGCCTGATACTTTGAGGAACGTAATGGACATGAACGCAAACATGGGTTCCTTTGCAGCTGTGCTGAAAGATAAGCCTGTTTGGGTGATGAATGTTGTGCCAGAGGATGGACCAAATACCCTAAAGATAGTTTATGATCGAGGCCTAATTGGCTCAATTCACAATTGGTAAGCTAAGCCTCTTGGCATATAGCATAACTGGATTAATGGATACTATTTAGTTCATTCTTCAGTATCTTAACGCTCTTTATTACAGGTGTGAATCCTTCTCAATCTACCCTCGAACGTACGATTTGCTCCATGCATGGAATGTCCTTACTGATGTCGAAAAGAAAGGTTGCAGTGTGGAGGATCTGTTGATTGAAATGGACCGTATCCTTCGCCCTGAAGGTTTTATCATTGTGAGAGATAAGCATACAATGGTAGATTACATCAAAAAGTATCTATCAGCACTACACTGGGAAGTTGTTGCAACAGGCGTTCATAGCCACGTCTTAGATGAAGAGGACGAAGATATGAATGTCTTCATCATCCAGAAAAAGCTATGGCTCACAAACGAGAGTGTGAGTGAATCAGAATAGACCATATTATCAAGAATCACATAAGATTTTTTTCCCTTCGAAGGCGTTAAGCCCCTCAAGCGGAGGGGGGAGGGGAGGTTGAAAGGAGCAACCTCCAACTAGAGGGTTATGAGGCACAGATCTGTTAAGTTGCTCAAGTAGACTGAAGCACATGTTTAATCTCTTCACTATTCAGATTTCGGTTCCTGCTTGCTTATATTGTACAATAAGGTTTGCAAATTCTTTGCTGAGTTTCCAATATATTGATCTTTCCTACTTCAAAGATAAGTCCATAACCATCGGGGAAACAAGAGGTATGACCCATGTAAACTGTTTGACTTATCATAGGTTGGCCAGCATCAGTGCCTAAGTATTGCTGAATGAAATAAATTGCTGTCTTAAGAATAAAGCTTACAGAGTAAGAAATGAGAATATACACGCAGCAGACAACAAATGGATCTGTTTATCAGTTTTATTTTGTTCAGAGACTTTATCAGTCCCACTGAAACAGATTATATAATAAACCATATTTCCAATAAATCCATACTAAAGAGATCATAATGAACCATATTTTCACAATTCATACTGAAAATGTCTACATTTTAATTTCCAATATGCAGTCAAGGATCACAAATCATCTTTAGATTCCAAAGGTAAGTACACTAACAAGTAACAAAACACTAGAGTTACCACACCAATACATTCTTGTACTCCGTACAACCATTGCTATAATATAGCAGACACCCATCGAGAATAAAGATACTAAATCTTCCATTTTCAGTACTTTCGTGCTGGTTGCTGAGTTGGTAACAGCCCAAACCTCTTCTTCAACAGCACTCTCTGCCTTGAGTACTTGTCATCAGGAGAAAATCGAGCTGCATATTCATAAACACTCGAATTAAGAAGATAAAACGAGATAAAACAAGAGAAGGGCAAGTTCCATGAGTGATAATCAGTCATGATACAGAATGCAGAAGTAGATTTTCAAGAAAGGAATATCAATCATGAAGGGAGTGATTCATGATCCTATGGGACAGTCGAAGATAAGAATTGAGCAAAAACTTAGTTAATGCAGAGCCAATCCTATGAAATTGCTACACAGAGGTGATGAGCTCCACCTTTGTTACCCAAAGATACATGGAGAGTATAATACAATAATGCCATGGAGCACATTATCTCTCAACAATGAAAAAGCATAAAAGTCTACACACACAGCCCCCATAATCTACAACACAGCTCATAAACGCTCGACTTTTATGTGATAGACATATACTAGAAGAAAGAATGAGTCGCCACATATTACTCCTTCCATAGTCGCATAGTATCAAAGGTATAGCTCAAATTCATCCTTATTAATCATTTTGAAGCCAACCGATCAAACACGAACAACATCAAAAATCGCCCTTTTTACAGATTAAAGGGACGAGAACACCTGCTTTCCTGAAAGAGCAACATAATGTGCACGGAAAGAAGAAAAGGTTCCGCCACGACACAAATTTTTACCCAAACTACCTAGATGCTAAGGCATCAACCACTATAGAGCAAATTCGATCTAGAACAATTCTAATTTATCATCCACCATAACGCTACGAAGAGCTTCAATTAGAACCAATGTATTAAAAACCACACAGCTATACACAAAAACTAAGTCAAGACTAAGTAAACAATAAAAATCACCCATGAATATAAATCTTTAAAATAAAAACTAAGGAACAGACTTTAAAATGGCATAATTTTTACCTGGATGAGCTGATTGAGTGGCTAATCCAAGAGGAGATTCCTTCTGCAAAGTCATACATAAAAATATTAACTTCAACAATATAAGTCTATACCATAACTCAATAAATATAATCACCATTCTAATAACATAAAGTGTTGTATGAGACCGTCTAACTTAAAGTGGTTACTTTTCGGCTTAAAGGGTCACTTTTCAGCTAATAGTGGTCACTTTTTCGGCTTAAAGTGGTCACTTTTACTACAACGATAATAAATAGGACCACTTGACCTCTGTGACTATTATTTTCATCAACTACTCTACATTAACCATTTTCCCTTTTTTGTCCTAACAATTTCAGATTTATACATGCTTGTAAAAATAAAGATAAGTATATAAAAACATAAATATATAAAGTTAGAGAGAAGATATTGATGTACCTTGGTAGTGTAGACTTTGTCACCCTTTTCATTGATGTAAAACTGAAGATACATTTTGTTGATTAACTCTGTATTTTCAACTTAATCTGCAAAAATAAGAGATACCCACATAATATTATTCACTGAAAATTAGTAATTAATGAAAAAAGAAGCTGAATATATGAAGAAAAAAAATTAAGAGGAAGGGTTTACCAGAAGAAGTTTGTAGGGGTTTGCAGAGGTAAAGAAGCCCTAATCCTCTGTATTTGCTATTTATTGGAGAATTCGCGGGACTTTTATGGGCCGGGCTACAACCACTTAAAATAGGCCCAACATGCTTTTTATTGTATTTGTGATCATGTGGAAAAATTTCATTATAGAATTGTGTTGTAAATAAATTATTCCACTTTGAAAAAGAGTTTCTTATTGTGTATATCTAATTGGCGCAATTTTTGAAGATGGTTAATTACGTAATTATTTAACTACAAAATATAATTTTCAGAGTGTAAGAGTTGATAGGAAATGAGTTAGAGTAATGGGGGGCCAACTACCGCATTGCACAAATTTGGATTGGCGATATATCAATCATTAACTATAAACTATTATCTTTGAAAGTGTTTAAGAAGAATAAAGTGAATGTAAAGCGGTAAAATGTTTGGCCAAATAAAAAAAAATTAAAAAAAGGTTTAATTGTAGCTTTAAATCAAACCTGGTCACAAAATGAGTTAAAGTGGTCAAATTCAGCCGACCACTTTAACAATCTCACTCAAAAAAAAAAAAAAAAAAGAATATAACAATTGCAACATTGTCACAATTAACATTTGCTTAAGAAAGTTCCAAATGTTGGGATTATTTTCATACAATTCTTTAAATAGTATCAAGTTTTATTTTTAGCTTTAGAATGGCCTAAGCATGGGCCATGAGTGCGACTTACATATTGGTCGTTTTAATGCAAGTCATGTCTTCGTTTCCATACAACCTCTGACGATTTCAACCCACATGTCAAAAAGGTTCCCTCGGCGTAAATGGCAATACAAATTTAAAGACCACCACCAAAACCAACTAGAAGTCCAGATTGTGCAACTGTGCAAGTCAGTATGCAGTGGAGGAACAGGTGGGCGATTCACTCATCATTAATCTATAAAGAAAACATATATAGACCAAAGAGTTAGAGACCCATTTATTTAGACTTATAAGCAAAGGAACTTAAAATCCATTGCTATTTGAGAAGCACTGACAACAAATCTCATGAGTACTTCTGCTCCCCAGGGAGTTCAATATTGGGTACTGTCTGCATACACAAGTAACATTTGTTTCTTTAGAATTGCAAGAGTCCAGTGCTTTAAACAGCTAGCTTCACAGAAACTGGACTAATAAGAACAACAATAGATTACATACTCTGGATGTGTGACTTCCTTTTGTGTTGTTTACTTGTGTTCAGTCAACTTGAACTAATCGTAAACCATTAACGCCCACATACAACCATAGTATAAACACAGGTTGCTACATGTATAAGAACATACAAATAAGGGCCTTCAAAAGTTACAAACAGACCGTATATATATCAATGCATTATTGTCAAGAAATTGTCACACCCTTGCCGTTTTGAGTATCCCTCTCTCGCACCATCTCTGAGGTTCTCATCTTGTAAACAACACCCTAATACATTTGCAGGACAGAAAAACAAGTAAATTCAAAATGCAGCCCATCCTGCTGCACTGCTCTTTGTCGTCCCTGATCCAACGTTAGATGGAAGATTCCTCTGCAGATGGCATTAACACAACACAAGATAAGCACACCAACAACAGAAGCATATTGCTTCAGAAAATATAGAGACCAACTTTCAGAAAAAAGTTGTTTTCCAAAGATATCCAACTACAAAAGTTCGTTACACAGTCACACCACCACAAAGTGATATCGTTTAGAGCCCAAAGTCCCACTTTCACCAACAACATTGACACCATAGTGTAGTTCATGCGTGTACTAAGCATAAGATGGCTCTACACCAAAAATTCTACATGCCTATGAGTCTTTCCCTCTCAAAGTAGAGAACCCCAAGAAAATGTTGTTCCAACTAAGGTATCTAGCAGATATTTCAGTGTTCAGCCTTTAACAGGGTAGAATCCTCTTCCCAATAAGAACCAACTTTACATATTTCACATTCAATCACATAGCATGACTTTAGTTATCACGAATTAGTTTCAATACGATGGAAGATTATGCAAATACAGGCTTAGCACATCGAGAAAATAAATAGCTGTGGAGAAAGCAGATGACCATGATATGCAGTTCTACAATAAGTCCGACAACTTTCAGTTATCTCCCATGTATCTTTTTGGGCTATGTTGTGTAAATAAGTTGAGAAATATAGACCTACCTCAAGTTGAGAAAAATCAGACAACGGGTCTGTGGCATGTCTTGCACTTTCCTTGCCGCTTTTGAGACTAGAAGTAATCCTCGCAGCGACGGGGTCATTTGGAGGTGGAGGAAGAGGTGTACGAATCTTTCCAGAACCACTTGGAGGTGGGGCAAGGCTCAACGCTTTCGGGTTGCTAGCACTAGAAAGCCCCCCAGACTTTCCAGAAAGCATACCTGAACCACCTGCTGGTTTGTGCTTCACATTTATCCGTATGGTTTCACCTTCCTGTAAATGACAAGAATTAGCAATTCGAGAACTCGAGAGACAGTCATGCTCAAGAAAGGTTTAAGATGAGGCACTGTCATAGCCGAAAGGCACTGCTACATACGGCAACCTCAACCAGCATTATAAACTATACAACTGATAACTGAGATTTCAAATCAATCCCAGGAAAAGCAAAGGACTATTCGCATAGCAATTAAGGCACTGTTACACTTTTGAAAGTAAACTACTAGGCATGTTTCAAACATTTTAAGATAGTAGCGATTCTACTCAGGGTTATTTACCATCTTGTCTTTTAGATTAATAATATTCTATTCCTTCCTCAGATAAAACCAATATCGAATTTCTTTCAATGGTTTTAGATCTGACAATCATTTCGTATAGAAACAAGACAGAGTAATAAAACTCTCATTTCAATACCGTTACCAAAGGCTGAAAAAGCCCTGACCAAGTACCCCCAAATCCATATCCCTAACCCTCTGGGAAAAAAAAAAGATACCATCTTCAAGTTCACAAAACTGTAGATTAACTAAATGTTTTACGGGGTAAAGTTCAAAGTTATTCGCTGCCACTATCCTATTGCTGACAATGGGTGAATATTCATACACCCTCATTGTTACCCTCCATGGCAACAACAACATCAAAAAAGCAAAAAACACAACAGAGGTAATTTTTTTAACAGGCAACGAAACGAGATTATGCAGAGTAAATTCGACTCCATTTACTAGGAAAGTACATCCTAGATAAGCTAAGTGGCTTGGCTATGTTCATCTTTATCGCTCAATGCTGTTCTATCCATCTCAGATTCTCAAATCTAATATTGCTGCTCACCCACATTTAAGCTGACCACTAAGCATGTTTCAGGCTCTTTAAGACAAAAAATATTCTAATAACAATTTGATTACTATCTTGTGTTTTGGATAAATAGTATTCTAATGCTTCTTCAGATTGAACCACGATCAAGTTTTTGTCTGTTTTCTATCTCAGTGAAGAGACAATCTTTTTAAATTGAGAAGAAAAAAACTTCACATAATTCTCCTTTCCAATTCATTGCCAGAGGCTGAAAAGGCCCAAGCCGAAACCTTTAAACTCATAAGTCATAACCATAAAGAAGTTCATTTAAAGTCCATAAAACTTTACCTGAACAAAACAATTTACAGAGACAACTTAATAGTTCATCTTACAAGCCATAAAGACTGCACCTGAATATCCGTATAACCCTCATCAGTCATCACTACCCTAATACCCTGCATGGGAGCAACCACTTCTTTCTCACTCTCTCTCCTTCAACCCCTCCATCCAACACAAACAAATTCATTTTCAAACAATTGGTTCAAAAACGGACTATTACACACAGAGGAGAGGTAGAAAAGAATGATGAACACTGAACAGACAAGGTTGCATAACGCTTTAAGGAAGGAGAGTACAAAAAAAAAGAAACAATCATACGGCAATATATCTCAGTTTTCCATGTCACTGTATTTCTACAGAAAGCTAAAGAGTGCAAAACACATCAAATATTCAAGCAAGCTCAGTAACCCTGAGGCAGTCCCAACCTTTCATCTGTAACAATAAACACAAGTCATCGCTACCTTCTTCACCCTCCTTCCCATTCTCTAAAAGTAATAATTCAGAGCTTTGCTTAATGTCACTCACAAAATATCAAAAAAGCTTCAAAAAGTACATGGGCTTTTCACATCTCTCAAAAGCTAGTCCAGAGTTATCCTCGGGAAATGATTCAATTGAACATAAAGGTCTAAGCTTAAGTCTAAAAATTTCAGCTGTAATAGCAGAGGTGAAAGCAGTGTGTTCCTCGCCAGTCATCTGAGCGCCCTGTCCGACATCTTCCTTCTCACTCTATAACTAGCAACTTGAGACAGCAGCATACTTGACTAAAATTACAATTTCTATCATCATCTAAAAACTTTCTACTGCAAACCAATCAAAACCTAGAGATACTACAGAAAATTTTAATCTTCAACCAATTCCAATTCCAATTCCAACACCTTCCTTGCCGCAGTCTAACTCACAACAAATATGTCAAAACAACGACATCCATCCTCAACTAATGTTAGAGAGATCAGATTGTTGCTTGAAGACACTCACAGCAACCTTAAAATGCTCCCAACATTGGCTAGTGTATCATATCATCCTTGCATTCCCCGATTTCTCTAACTCTACCATTTCTAGCCAAAATCCTAAGTAGCAACTATCCTCATCTTATGTCCAAGAGAACACTTAAACACCCTCAAGAAACATCCAAAAAGCTCCCAAAATCACCTCATTTCATATCTTTTATAGTCGATAATAAACTACTAAATAAAGAACAACCATAACCAGAGTAGATACCATAAAAAAAAATAATAATAATAACCATACTAATATGATACTGATAACATCCAAAATGCTCCCAAAATCACCTCATTGCACTACTATCTCTACTTTAACTATCATCATATCATATCTCCCTCATGTGACCTAATCACTATAAATCTTCCATTTCGCCCCAAAATTTCAACTAGCAACTTAAATCTCAAACACAACGGCATCCTCACCAAAATGAAAAGATCAGACTTTCGCTTAAACAGACTCAAAGGAAGTCCTCAGCCATCGAAAATCACCTCATTTCGAATCTATAAAAGTTTTCTACTTCTTAAACTTCCAAATAAAAGAGCCACTTTAACTAGAGTAGATACCATACTTGTTCAAAATACAATCCTAATACTCTTAATATTATAACATTACACAAATCAACATACAATACAACCACTATACTACTAACATTTCCAAAATGTGATCTAATCAACATACACTCCTATCACTATGATTAAACCATGCCATAATCTCAAGATTACCAATATTATCACACTCTTAGATAAGCATATTAACTTGATCCAAATCAACATATACTACTATCACCTATCAATTTATCATCAGATCATCGTCGTCGGAAATCACAATACTAATAACATTGCCAAAATGTGATCTAATCAACATACACTACTACCCCTAGAAAGTATTAATCAATCTAATTTAATTAATCTACCACACTGATAGATAACATCAAGCTGCACATTCCTCACCTCAAATCGACCAACACAATAATTTAATCATCAATCACTATAATCATACCAATCTACAAAACCTCAAAATCACCAATGTAACCACTCTCACAGTCTCACACATAACGTCAAACTGTGCATCCTCACATCACAATCGACAAACACAACAATGTTATTATTAATCACTATAATCATACCAATCCACCAATTACCAATGTGATCACTCATTATAATATCATAATTGACTAACACAATAACATAACTACAAATCACTATAATTATACCATGCCAGCACAGCTCAATATCACCAATGCGATCGCTTTCAATCATAATTGACGTACACAATAACGTAATTATACCTTTAAGCGATGATATAACATCAAATTGTGCATCCTATCATAATAATCGACAAATTCACCATTGTGAACACACTCATAGATAAGATCAAACTCACAAATGATTAAAAAAGACGGTCTAATCTTAACATAACAATTGCCACTGTGATCACACTCATACATAACATCAAACTCCCCATTCTCACATCATAACCGACAAACACAACAATGTATTTACAAATCACTACAATCATACGGTCATACCAATCTACAAATCACCGATGTGATCACTTTCAATCATAATTCACAAACACAATAACAAAACTATACCTTTAACCGATATTTAACCACTATAAACCAACCTACTACACCTCGAAATAACCAATGTAATCACACTCATATATAACACCAAACTCACAAATCATTAAAAAAGAGACGGTCTAATTCCAACACAACAACAATTACCAAATGTGATCACACTCATACATAACATAAAATTGTGCATCACATTGACAAATAATTAACAAACACACCTCAATTCACTAATGTGATTACACTCATAGAGTCATAGATAACATCAAGCTCACAAATCACCAAAATAGACGGTCTAATCTTACCAAAACAAAAACTGCCAATGTCATCACAATTATAAATAACATCAAAATGTGCATCCTGCAATTATACCTTTAAACTACTCATCACTACAATCAAACCAATCTACCAATTACCAATGTGATCACAATTCACAAACACAATAAAGAGACCGCCTTTTCTAAAAACCGTGATCTACCAACAACCAATGTGATCACACTCATATATAACATCATAATTCACAACCACAACAACAAAATTATACCTTTAAGCGATGATTGACCACGGGGTTCACATCCACAACCCCGGCCCCACCCTCCCCGTCCCCACCCTCCACCCCACCAGCCCCATCCCCGTCCCTGACAAAATGCTTCTCGAAATCCGAAAGCGCGACATTAAAATCAAAGGCCTCATTCCTCTCCCCGAAGCCAAGCCCAAGAAAGGCGTGCTTCCCCTGCCCATCCTCCACCTTGAGCAAAAAGTAGCGGCTGGAATCCAAGGCGGGCTCCACGGAGTGGTCCCGGGCCCCGGGGATGACGAAACAGGCAGCGAATAAATCCCCGCTTGCCGGGTCCTCGAGGCGGATCTCGGCACGTGACTTGCAGGACACGACACGGAGGCGGCCCGACCAGATCTTGTCGGACTGGAGCCACTCCCCGCACTTGAACCCGCCGGCGGTGGTGCGTGGTGGGGTCTTGTAGATGGAGACTTCGCGGATTACGAGGAGCGTGTGCTCGAAGGATTCGTCGTCGTCGTTGTCGGGGAATGACATTGCTTGGGATGCAAGTAAGCTTTGTTGGTCAAATGAGTGGGAGTGGGAGTGGGAGTGGGAGTGGGAGTGGGAGTGGGAGTGGGAGTAGTGGAGTAGTGGGGAAGGGATGGGGGGAATTATTATGGATATATCACAAGAGGAAAGGAAAGGAAGATTCTTGCTTTATTTATTGTGCGCGTGCCAGAGGTAGCGGCTGCGGGTTTTCACGATAGTTACGGAAAAAAATTGATTATGTGTCGTGGATATTACTTACTAGTTAGACGTGTTTGATGGGGCGGGTTTGGGGTGAGGCCTGGTCGATCGAAACGGGTCGGGTGGGATGGGTTTTTAAGAAAGTTGTGGGGTGAAGGGATGTGGGTCAGGCTTCTAAGAGGAAATTGTGGGGTGAAGTGGTCAATTGAGTGGGAATGGGGGTAGTAGTGAAGTAGTGGGGAAGGGATAGGGGGAATTATGGATATAGCAAAAGAGGAAAGGAAGATTCTTGCTTTATCTAGTTCGTCTGGACGCGTTAGAGGTAGCGGCTGCGGGTTTTCACGTTAGTTACGGAAGAATAGAGGAAAGATCGATGTTATGTGTCGTGGATATTACTTACTAATTAGACGCGTTTGATGGGGCGGGTTCGGGGTGGGGCCTGGCCGATCGAAACGGGTCGGGTGGGACGGGTTTTTAAGAAGAAAATTGGGGGGTGAAGTGGTGTGGGTCAGGCTTCGAAGAGGAAATTGCGGGGTGAAGTGGTCAATTGAGTGTGAGTGGGAGTAGTAGTGAAGTAGCGGGGAAGGGATGGGGGGAATATGGAATTATGGATATATCAAAAGTAGAAAGATAATATTGTTATATTTATCCATAGTGTACTAAAGATAGCGGCTACGGGTTCTCGGGTTAGTAAATGATAGAGGAAAAACTTATGTTACGGGTCTCTAAGAATAAATTACAGGGTAAAGCGAAGTGGGTCGTGGGTCGTGGGTCGTGGGTTGTGGGTTGTTACTTGTCAGTTTGTAGATGGACTCATAATTAAACATTGCATATTATGAACCGTTTAGGAGGTTGAAAGATGGTCAAATGAGTGGGAATAGTAGTGGTGAAGTTAGTGGGGAAGGGATGGGAATATGGGATGATGGATGGATGGATGTACCAATAAAGAAAGAGAGATTTTTGCTTGATAATATAATATAATATAATAATGTTAGGTTTATTCAGAGCGCGCTAAAGATATGTTATATGTTAAGGAAATAGTAAATTATGGGGTGAGGTGGGGTGGATTATGGGTTTGTTGTTGTAGGACGGTCTTATGTTGTGTTGTAGTAGTAGTACCATGTTTTCTCCTAAAAGTTTTGCAGAACTATTGCAAAGATATATCAACGAATGCATCCTCTATGCTTGAAATTTGTTAAAAACAACGTTGAAATGAAGATAATTTGCTCCACTTGGTCTATTGCTATAAATGACATGGATTATGTTCGCTTATTTATTTACAGGGGAGTATGCTCTTTGTTTCCATAATTAGCTGAAATAATGTGTTAGCATATATACAGGGAAGATATGAAATTGTATAGCTGTAAAAAAATGTTCGTTATGTTGATGCGTAGTTTCTTGTTGTAGTAGCTAGCATGATGGGTAGGCATGGAAAGAAGCTAAGGAGGGAGCTAGAGTATCCATCGTATATTAGTTTTTTGTTGTCGGATAATATGTTTCGGTGGCATTTAGATCAATTTTAGGATAATAGTTACAACTTGGGAATATTATTGTTAAAAATACAAGGTGGGATTATTAGTGCAAGATAGGATAAACGTTGGATTATTTACGTTAATTTGCATAATAAATAATATCAACTTACACTTCCACCAACGTTGGATTTGTGGAATGTAGAAATAATAGAAGTGATCGACGGAGCGGCTTAAACAACTTAAGGAGGTTGTAGAATTTGATCGGATTCCCCCCTCCTGATCTTGATGTATGCGCGATGATGAATGATTAATATTGGCCTTTGACCTTTATTTCGGAAAAACACTCACCTTGTCCATCTGTATGCCACCCAAAAACAACTACAACATAGCTGAGTGGTCTTTTGTATTGTTTCTTCATCCCTTCCACCTTATTCCCTCATAGTTTCATTGTATTTCCCCAACAATCCACCATAGCAAACTTCACTTCTTCAATAGCATTTGGGTCCAATATATCTTAAATATTGTAGCATCATGTTACAAGATTGCAGGGACGAAGCCAAAAATAAGGAGTTTAAATTTACTTAAGTTGTACAAACTAAAAAATATAAAATGGAATCTATTATTGATCATATTAAAAAAACTAATTATCACAAAAGCCTTTTTAAGAATCAAATAAGTGCATTGAATAATACTTTGGAAACATAACTATAATATGGTAATAGTTGACACTGATGCATATTCATATGATTACTAGTTTTCAACTCCATGTAAAACATGATTTATATTAATATTAAATATTTTATTTATAAAATATGCATACACCTTATTAATATATGTGTTCATAAATAAATAGATATTTATATCCATTTAGACTAAAGAAGTTAATACAACTATTAAAATCGATTAATAATTGTGGTCTTTACCTTAGCAACCAATTTTATGGACTAAACAAACATTAAAAAGCAAAAAAAATAATATCAATAATATGTTTTTATAAGCAAATACATATTTTTATTCGATTAAGAGTAAATATTAATTTAAACACATACTAAAGTTGACAAATAATTTATATTTATACCTTAAGGAATGATTTTAGGAACAAAACAAACATCAATATAAAAAAAATGTATTAAAATGTATCAACTCATAAACATCAAGTTTATGAGATTGTAGACTAACCAACATCAACTTTAAATTAATCAATGCACTATGAAATTGAAATAAACTTTTGAAAAAAAATTCTTAACGATGAAAACTATATTATCCCCTAATTTCTTATCAAACATGCACTAATATGAAAATAAAACCATTTGTTTTTAACTTTAATAAAAAAATCATTATAAACAAATATAAAATTAAAGTCATTGTTCAAATTTTAAAATCATGTTAGCAAAAAAAACTCTAATTTTGATTCATAACTTTCTGTGCTAAGTTTATCCACAATTGGTTTATCCAAAAGTTTATGCACAATTTGTTTTTTGGAAAAATTGACAAGAATAATCCCAACTATGGGTGAACAAATAAGAATAATCTCACCTAATGAAATACATACTAATAATCATAAATATCAACTTTGTTAACGCTAGTGGTCCTTTGTTGGCTGCCGGTGGAATCTTCGGTGAAAAATGATGATGTGGCAATTCTTTTATTTTTTTCGATTTGTTTTGAGCTGAGGTGGAAAGTTAAAGGCTTGAAAATGAAAAAACCCAACTTAATCCCTATATCAACTCCTAAACCAAATAGTCATATCTCTAATTACTCCTGACTCCCTCCCCCACCCCCTTTGACATAGGTTTGGGGAGGGTTACAATTTAACGTTTGTTTTCTAAGTTTTTTTAAGTCGTGCTACGTTTAGTCTTTACCATTAGGAAATATTGTTGTTGTTGGTGTATCTTACTCTCTCTCTTTGTTCTCCTCATAATTTAACGTTTTGACTTTGACACTATTTGAAGTCAAACTTTGACCATCAATATATAACTCAAAAATTATTACTCAAAAAATTATTAGAAAATAATCATATAAAATTGTTCTTCAACACAGATCTGACCATTGCAAAATTATAAATTTTAATAATTATATTATTAAGTTATTGATGGTCAAAGTATGACCTCGACAAATATGAAAAAGCAAACATTAACTTACGAGTGAAACGGGAAGAGTATGTTATGGTCGAAGTAGTAGTGGAAAAAGGATGGGACTATGGGAGGATTCATCTTGGACTTTTAGATTTTCTATTAATAATGGATATACCAAAAGAACAAAAAAAGAAAAAGATACTCGATTGATAATAATGTCATGTGTTGTGGTAAGACTTGCTCAACGGGACGTGTTTCAGGTTTGAGGCTAGGGCAATCAAAACAGGTGGGGTGGGCGGGTTTCTAAGAATAAATTGTGGGGAAAGGGGGGGATGGGGGGATTGTGGATCGCTAGTGGCCCGACCCATGATTACACATTGCAGGTTGTGATCTACTATAAGCTGAATGGGTTACGGGCTATTCAAGGGGATCTGTCCCTTTGCACAGGGAACGGGATAGAAATCTTGGCTTGCCATTACTATGCTATGGCAAGCCAAGATTTGTAGGAAAATGCAGGTGAAGAAGTGATGTGGTAGATGGACAAGAATGGAGTTTTGTGAGCTTTATTGGCTGGAATGCCAAGAGTCATTCTCTACTATGGCATTAAAAGTTGGAGCAGTTAAGTACGTGCATTGGTAGCACTGTGTAATCAGTATAATAATCAAATTTTCAGTAAAAGGTGGGCAGTGAGAATTTGGTATCTTAGCTTGAAAGTCATACCTTTCTTTGAGAAGCCCACTACACTATTAAAACTTAAGATAGGGAATGGGATGTATTATGGGACAGAGGATCTGCATTGGGAAGAGAGGTAGTACAAGTATTGATCTTCATCTACATAAAAATCTAGAATATCAAGAGGGGAGAAGTGCTGATGATATTCTGAAGTTACATTACATTACATATAAGTAAAAGAAAATCTAACTATTGTTGACTGAGAAGATAACATTATCCAACTATATGGATAGAAATTACTGTGTAAAGCTTTTAAGTTCCGAACCTCCCCCTCTTCAAGAAAACAAAGGAAAGCGAAAAGAACAATCAACAAATAGTGTCCTGCCTCATGTCTGCCTATCTCTCATAAACACAATGAACCACCTGCAACACAAGAATAGTAGTAGTACACGTCGGGAAATTCATCGTAGCCCCGAATGATGGGGCCAAAGCGACAAACATCTCTAGGGTTGAATCACGAAGAGCGGCTGCAGAAGAGCAAACCAGAAAGAGTTATAATGTCATCAAGTAAGTAGAGATAGCCATTTAACTAGCAGTCTAAACAGTTGAGCAAATTACCGAGTCTTTGCTGACAGGTTTCGCGTCTTCAGCAATGACTTCAACAACAGTTCCTGCTTGTTCGGCCTATATAGATGCATTGACAGAAAGTGTTAAGACAGAATAGCTCCCGAGATTCATTACTATCCGCAGTAAATCAAAATTCAACAAGAATAGAGGGACTTCAGAATGCTAAACCCAAATGCCAGAAGAGGCAAATGCCAACAGTGCGTGGTGCAAGCATGAGAGGCCATGTCAACTAGCCAAATATCACATAGATATACCCACTTATTCGAAAATGGAAATACAAGTTTATGATCAGACAAGTTCATGCAACCTATGCTGAAAAAGTGAAGTGGACAACCGAGATGGACAAAACCTAGACAGTTATTAGTTGAAAACAAGGCAATCTATTCAGTCAATACTGAAGATATATTCAAAGAGTTCATGAAGCCCCAAATACAAGCTCTAACCTACCTGAATTTCATTCATCAATTTCATGGCTTCGATTATGCATAAGACCTGTCCTTTCTTCACCTTATCTCCAACCTATGGCAATAATAAAACATTTCACACCAATTAAAGTAAGGCAAAGGACACGGGACATAAAAATGCAGCATATATCATGGAGTAACTTTTGGATAAAGATCTAATAAGTAACTACTTGCCTTCACAAATTCTGGCTCCCCAGGACCTGGCTTACGGTAAAATGTCCCTGCCATAGGGCTCAAGAGAGGAGGTATTGACGACATAGCTGACTTGGCAGCAGGCGCAGCAGCTGCTGGAGCTGGTAAAGCTGGGGCAGAAGGAGGTGGCGGTGCAGCAGAAACTGGGGATGGTGCTGCTACAGGAGGTTGCATCATAACCATAGGAGCAGTATTTTGTAATGGTGCAATGGCCTCCTTCTTCCGGATTAATATCTCACAGTCATGCTGCTTCAATTGCAGCTCCACAATATCCCTAGAATCCACAAGCCTACAGCACATAGATTGTCAAGAAGAAAGATCAACAAATAAAATAGCACCGACTTAAATCAGAGTTTATTACCATATTTGGAAATCAAGATAGTGGACCAGAAAGGAACAGAAAAGATTCTTTATTCTTTCTTTTTTTCCTCTTATTCGTCAATATCTCCTTCTCCCCCCAAAGCACCCAAGATCAACAATAAAGTAAAAGCACCAACTTAAATCAGAGTCTATCACCGTATTTGGAAGTGGAATTACTTATTTACCATTTACATATATTTTAGCAACATTCACCCTTCTTTTTCCCTAATCTCTATCACCACTGTATTAAAGAAAAAAATAGACAAAAGCTGAATGTATACTTGACAAGACTAGCAACTTGGTTCACGAAGTCAGAGATGGACTCCTCTGAAGCTAATCCTGCAGCAGAAGATTCCTTGGATGGTTCGTTGATCTTTACTTCTTGGGCAGATGGTCCAGAAGAAGCTTTGGGGGTTGCTACAGCATTATTAGAACCATCCACAGCAACCTTGACAGCAGCAAAAAGTATGTCAAAGAATGATCTTAACATCAAAAGAAGATCCTTAAATGAACATGACTAAAGGATGCTCACCTTGTTCAGCTGGGCCTTCACTGCAACTGGACGGCCACTATGACTCTAGATACATAATAAGAAAAAGAAAAGCAATTACTCAAATAGAATTACATAGCAGCTCAATCATGTTCGCAAAAGCATAGGAGCTCTGTAAAGTAAAATACTTCAATGTAAGTAGCAAACTAGCAAACACATGCTTGTTCAACAATGCTTTTTTTTCTTTTCTTTGGATAAGGATTTTTTTGCTGATAAACCAAAACAGAGTACAGAAAAAGGACGATACAATATCCTCATAATAAAACTCAAATAAGTTACTCCAACTTTGTTATAGAACCAGAATAAGGATGTTCCTAGAAGACCCACTGTCATCACTAAAGAGCGAGTTAGATTACGCCCCCCACCAAAGATAAATTATGATTGCGCAATTACGGAGAAAATGAAGGTACTTTCTTTCAAGCCAAAGACCCCAAAGCCATAAAGCACAGCACCACAGGATATATTCTCGTAATCCTCTACCAATGCTATTGATCGATTACATAGTCCACAAGCCCTTGTTTCTTCTTCAAATAATCATCTTATTCCAGAGAGTACTCATTTCTGATACCAAATTCTCGACTTTAAAGCCACCATGACCTGTCATTACTCATATTTCATGGGACAACGGGTTATTCAAAGAGTCTGACATGGGTCGTCGATAGTAGGCTATATATAACAGTACATATGGAAGTATATCTGTTTTCTACCCAAGTTTCACATCTTTAGCTTTCTTATATAGATATCCCCAAGTAGACAACTTAGGACCATGTACTAGGATTTATATACATCTGAAATTAATATTAATACGGCAAAGTTGACATGTAAAGTCTCTTCAGCTAAACGAAGTATTGAAACGCTAAAATGTTCAGCATTCAGGATGTCGAAATGGGCACATAGCACCATATGAAACGTTTCAGAGTAGCTCTCAAAAAATCGCCAAAAATGTTGACGATTACAATGTGTTCAAACACGACCAGAGAATGACATTGGTAGAATGCTTGAATAAGATTGGTGGAGATAAGGGGAGAGAAAGGAAGGGGCATGGAGAGGGAGTAAGCTTGCATTTTCCATCCCAATCTTTGCGTCAGACACACTTGCTTCATTTCAAAAGCAAGAAAAATGAACCACTTCCATTACCTACCCTCATCCCATATCCGAACAATGTCATATTGATCTTTAGCTTTCCCTCCCCATCTCATCTCTCTAAACGCCCTTATCTCAACACATTGCTAGAGAGATTTTGTTTCTAAAGGAAGAAAGGAAGGACGGACTTAGCATCCCTCCAATTGATTTTCCTCCCTTCACATCTATACAATATTGTTAAAAGATGTTCAGGCACAATGGTTGTGCCATGTCATCTCTCATAGAATTTTACGCCGTCATTATAGAATATTCATCTTAATTAGCTTCTTTATTAATTGAGCTTGCTTTACATCCTTTTAATTAGAATGTTTGAAACCCTATTAAATAGTTCACCTTTAATAATCACGACAAATTGATCGAATAAGACTATATTTATTCTCCTTGAAAAAAAATATAGGAAACAAAAAATATTAACAAGAAAATTATGAAACAAAATATTATTAAAATTTACAAAAAATGTTCACTAAAAAAATCATCATGAGGGGCCAAAAACTAGTTCAATCTCAAAATGTTGTCGTGTCGAGAGAAAACACAACCCTTCCTTTCTCTTCCATCCCCTCCTCGCACTTTTCACATTCTAGGGCATTGTTAGGTTGTAGAAAGGGTACATTGAAAACCTCTATAGCCCAAAAGATCTACTCTGAATTGCGTCACAAGAAGTATATCACTCTCCCTTCTACAAACATACTCCACAAAGAATTATATTCCATTCGGCCTCCCTCAAAACTAGCCTTCCCTTCTTCTTCCATTCAAAATCAAATGCTATCCTAAGGAGAAACACACATTCCTTCCTTCCTTCTCCAACCTCTCCCACCCTTTATTAAAACATTACGTAGCAACATTATATTGTAAAAGAGCAAAATGTACCTCTATGACCCAAAAAACTCTCCCTCAATTGCGACACTCAATGTCTAAAACATGCTTCAGTAGAACGAAAGCGTGCAAGAGATTCCAACTCAAGGCTCTAAGATTGTCTAGTTGTTCGCAATTGAGAACCAAAGTAGAAAAGCATGAACTTCCTACCCACTCTTTTCTAACAAAATGGACCAGCTTTTTCATCAAGACCACATAGCATTTCATCCACAAGAGGTACTTGAGCTAATCAAACGCGGGAAATAAAAAATCCTAAACATTCCAACTGTCCACAATAAGCTACTTACTTAGACAATGTATACCTATGATGAGAATTCAAACACATCACAAATTACAACTCTTTCTAACTCCAGCGCACTTTAGTAAATCACTCTTAACGAAAGCATGCACTTCCTAGCCACTTCATACTGTTTAGAACAGCACACACCAATTTACCAACTAGAGCTAACCCAAATCATATCAAACCATACGAACTCAAATGGCACCCACAAAATCATCCATTATGATGTCTTGTATGAGATCGTCTAATTTTAAGTTCAAACTATACTAGATTAAAGCGGTCACCTTTCGACTAAAGTGACCACTTTTACTTAATTTGTGACTGGGTCTAAATTTAACTTATAAACGAAAGCTCCTTCAACAATTTGATACCAACAACACCACACACCAATGTACCAACTAGAGCTAACCCAAATCATATCAAACCACACAAAACCTCCCACTATGCAAACAGAAAGTCTTGTATGAGATCATCTCATTTTAAGCTAAACTTATACCATCAAAGTGGTCACTTATTTACTTAAAGTGACCTTTTCTTTTAGTGTTAATAAAAATGAGACCACTACAGCTCAATTTGTGTCTATGTCTCTTTCAAGTTTCAAATATGATACCACACCAATTCATCAACTAGAGCTAACCCAACCACAAACCAAAACGGCACCCACTAAACCATCCATTACACAAATTAATCAACATGAGCATACCAACATTGTATAACTAATCAATCAACTTATCCAAACTACCAGATCACAATTTACAACTCTTTCTTACTCCTATGAACTTTCATAAATCACACTGTTAAAAAAAAAAGCATTCACTTCCTACCTACTTCATCAAAAAAGAACCAAACTTTCAACAACAGTACACACCAATTCATCAACTAGAGCTAACCCAAATCATATCAAACCACACAACCCCAAATGGTACCCACAAAATCATCCATCATGTTTCCTTGTATAGGATCGTCTAATTTTAAGTTAAGAATACCAGCTCAAAGTAACCACTTTCTAACTTAAATAGCCATTTTTTGCACAATGTTCACAAAATAAGACTACTTTAACTCAATCTATGAGTGATGATTAGCTTTAATTTTAACTTACAACCCACCAATTCATCAACTAGAGCTAACCCAAATCATATTAAACCACACAAACCAAAATGGCACTCACAAAACCATCCATTAAGCTAATTAAACAACACAAACACACCAACATTGCATAACCAATCAATCAACTCATCAAAGCTACCAGATCACATCAAGATTAACAACCAAATAAACAAAGAGCTAACAAAGAGGTAACAAAGGAGCAAACCTTGGAGAAAAGGCGAAGCTTGGGCTTAGGAGAAACAGAAAAAAACACCCTATTGCTACAATGTGAATAAAGATTGCGTCTTGCATGAACAAAACACTTAGTGGTGGGTATCTCAGCAACAACAGCTGAGGATGAAGCTGCTGTAAATGAACCCGCCATTGTTGTACTTTTCTAAAGCTTTTTTCTTCCTTTTTTTAGCTAATCAATGAATCAATGGAAGATCAATGATGGGTTCTTGTTGCTTTTATGTAATTGTTGAAATTTGTGTGACAAAAATTGAATGCATTGAGGAAAATGTAAAATTTTAAGGGGGGGTATATTTATGATGTGTATAAGTATAAGGTCGATGATATCGATGAGGAAGATGAGAGACCACACCAGACCAAACCCACAACTTCTTCGATGATACCAACGTAGTAATTGTGTGATTGTATGGAAATAATCGGGGTTTGGTACAATGGTGCCGTTCTCACCTTTCAATCGCGAAAGCTGAAATTTAATTTATTTGCAATTATGGGCATTTGAAAAAGATTTTTTTTTCTAAAATAGTGCTCTTTATAAATTGGTTTTCTACCTACTCCCTCCGTCAAACTTGGTACTTATCATTTGCAAGTGGCATGTGAGGGGAAATTTAAACAAATGATAAGAACCAAGTGGGACGGGGGGAGTACTATTCTTCCAAAATTAATTTTAACAATATTGTTAATGTTAGCATTGTTTTTGTTTTTCTTTTAAACAAGAGGCGGTTTATAGTTTTTTATAAACCGCAGCCCCAGATTACGGTTTAACCAAGTAAACCGCAATCTCAAACTGCGGTTTATGATAAGAACTTTTCTGGTTTTGCATTGGGAGTCCGAGTGGGTGAGTGAGTGAGTGAGTGATGTGGTGTTTTCTTTTAAATTATTTACATAAACCGTAATTGATAAAATATTTGTATACTCGGCTGTCACAAAATTATAGCAGAGGGAGCCAAAAACCGTTGAATCATGCATGTCGAGGAAGATTGGCCTAAATGAAAAAAGACCATTTAAATCGAGTTAGAGTCTCTTGTAAAGTGATAAGTTTTCAATCCAACAGTTTGCGACTCTGAATAGAGTCAATCGTTGGTTACAAAAGATGTTTTTGTGCATAAGAGGAATGAGACCAATAAAATTGTGAGATTTAAAACGAGGTTTGTAGAACGTTTTTTCCCACATACCTTAGTGGACTATGAGAAAACATATTATCTTGTTGAGAATGGTAAGGCATTGAGATTACTCAAAATCCATGTAATTGAATAAAAAAACACCTTTTTGATAATGTAACAACACACATATGGGTCACTTGAAGCTGAAACTTTCATGAAATTCCTTGAAAGACTAATCTTCATAAGACCTTGGGGATTTAGAACATGTGATTTGCAATTTACGCTTAATAAATCAATATATGACTTAAATTCATCGAGAAAGATGTAGTGTAATCTGATCAGTAAATGCCTTCTCGTAGAAGGTCATACGAGCGACCTTATATGTCGATGTGCTTTATAAAACAAACAAAATCGTGTATATGTTATGATCGTTAGTACTCTTAAAATAACATGTTAAAGTTCCGTGTTATTTAGTTCATTGAAGTCAAAGTTTGTTGATGTAAATGAGGTTGTGGTAGTATACTAGTTTTTTGATGACATATCATTTTCTATTGTAATTTTTTCACATATTGGAGGACTTGACTGTTTGAAATTCTCTATTTTGATACGCACATAGTATCCCCGAACTATGATGTCAATTTGTGCAAATGATACCCTCAAACTATAATTTTTTGCGTGATATCCTGAAAATTTAAAGTTTGTAATCTTGTTTAGTTAAAAATTCATACTCACTGATTAGAAAAGACACTCAAATAGTGTTTTGAGAGAGAACAAGAGAAAAAAAAAAAAGAAAAAAACGCAACTAGAGGAGATGACCCAAATCTCTCCCCCCCCCCTCACCCAAAGAAAAAAAAATTTCACTAACATGTTCAACGTGGTGGGTTGGGATGATTCGGTCAAAACTAAAACGAGGCATGTCAACCGGGCTTTGTAAATTTCTCAAAAATTTGGGTCAAATCTGATCCACATCAACCCATTTTTTTGAATAGTCCAAAAAAGTCAGATGAATATAATGTTGATGAATAATAAGTTAATAATAAAGTAAAATGTCTACATTCTAAGCATTTTTTTCATGACCGCATTTAACCCGTCCTGCCCCGTTAACCAAAAAATATGACCAAGTTCACTACAACCGTACGTATTAATATGAGGGTCGGGTCAGGTCATCAGTTTATAAATAAACAGGACAAAAGCTTGCTAACAACTCAAAAGTAGAGCTGATCAAAATCGTCCGGCCCAGTGGCCCGACCCAACTCGACCCGATTTTGG
The DNA here is from genome assembly GCA_901111285.1 of Corrigiola litoralis. Lineage (NCBI taxonomy): Eukaryota > Viridiplantae > Streptophyta > Magnoliopsida > Caryophyllales > Caryophyllaceae > Corrigiola > Corrigiola litoralis. The sequence goes on along the minus strand of CAAKMY010091593.1, from coordinate 44,392 downwards.
GCCGACTTTGGCTCTAAGACCAAGCCCGAAAGCCCGACCCGAAATTTTGCAATTTTACTTGCTTAATTTTTTTTTTAAGGAAAAACCTCAAACAATTACGCTAAAACCCATTATGGAATTTTTATTGATTTTTATAAATAATGTTTTATGTTTATATTACCATGGCTTCGCAGAAAAATTTAGTGAATTCAAATAAAAAATCACTTCAAACGGATATCGAAGGTGAAATTATGCTCAATATAAAAATCGTACATAACACGCAGAAAAGCCCGATTTAGCCCCAAACCCGACCAAACCGAATTGTGCCTTACTTTTTAGCCGAAGCCCGGCCGGGCAGTCCCAAAAGTACCAGTTACCAGATACTACTTGCCACTTACCACTTACGACCTTCCTAATACAAATCATAACCCAAAAAATAAAGCCCTAACCAAACAATTCGCCCCAAAAGTACCCAATTTCCCCGCCAAAAAAATCACTAACAACTAACAAGTAACAACCCTGATTTGGTAACTTACAATTTTTAACTTAAAAAACTTTTCATTTTATCTCATAAATTCTTTCTCACATCCCTTTTATCGACAAATTTATTATATCGCCACCAAAACTCCAATTTCTCGGCTTACGATATAAAAACTAAGAGATACATAAAATTAGGGTTTATTATTTTCGCAGATCAATTTATTTAACAAAATTAATTAATTTTAATCAGAATTTTAATGGAGGAAGAAGATGATGCTATTTTTCTCAATAGTTTGGGGGTCACCTCTGCGAATCCTGAGGACATTGAGCGTCGTATTTTAGACAAGGTTTTTTATTTTTTTTTAATTTATGAACTATTTTGAATAATTTGTATTTTTTTTTTGTTATGCTATGTTAGAGTTGAAATTATGGAGCTTAGGTTTGATGTTAGGGTTTATTTAAGTCGATGCGAGTTTATAATTGATGTGATTATTTGTTGTGATTGAAGAAGCTGTTTAATTTTAGGTAGAAATTGTGATTGTGAACGACTGTAGTTAGTAGTACACCTGAGTTTTCACAATGGCAATGCCGCGAAGAATGATTTGAACACTTGTAGACATTAGTATTTCCGAGTTTTGCAATGATAATGTTGCGAAGAAGATGATATGAACACTTGTAGTCGATAGTAATTCCGAGTTTTGCAATGACAATGGCTTGAAGAAAGTGATCAACGAGGTCGGAAAATATTGATATGAATACTTGTAGTTACTTATACTTTTTAAGTTTGTAATGAAAAGGTGGTGAAGAAGATGGTGAAACTTGGTAGAAATATTTGACTCGAACAATGGTAGTTCCTCGTTTTGCTGTGAAATCGTGACAAAGAAGATGATCATATAGGTAGCAAACTTGATATTAACACTAGTAATTACTAATAATAACTTGTTTTGCGATGAAATAACACTGCTTTTATATAAGTGATTGTATGTTAAGGGGGAATTAATGTGGATGATTTAGTGTTTGTTGAAATTTAATGATGAACGAGAAAAGTGTCGTGGTTGTTTTAGCTCTGGTAAGTGAATTGTTGTTAGCTAGAAATAAAGGTTGGTTATCAACTGTTGGGGCAATCTAAATTGTTGAGTAATGATTTTATTTGTCAATAGTATGGTAGATTGTCAGGGGAAAGTACTTGTAAAAAGTCAAGTATTTGTTAGAATCTGTAGATAATTAAATGATTAGTATCAAGATAGAAAAGCGCTCTGCTTCTCTGAGTTTAGTTAATGTAGCTCTAATGTGTGTCAATATTGCAGGCTAGGAATGGTGGTGAAAGTAGTTTGCAAGGGGAGAGGAGATCATTGACAGAAGAAGGTAGTAATGATTCCGCGGAGAACCAACCTTCATCTGCTAATCAAGTGGAGCTTTTGAAGAAGCTGAGGGCGATTGACGTTGAAATCGATGCCGTGGCTTCTTCTGTTGAGCAAGCAAAAAGTGCTCAGAATGATGATAAAGAGCTTGGTTCTGATAGTCATGATGGCGTCACGGATGTTGCAGAGGAGTGTAAGAAGGGTATGGCTAATGATTTTACCCTTCAGCATGCCTTAGCTGCTGATCGATTAAGTTATCTGAAGAAGACGAGGGCTGAGCTTCGTAAGGAGCTCTCAAATGTTTGTAAAGATAGTAAAGGTGATGGGTTTGAGGACAAGATATTGAAGTATTTGGTTAGGGAGGAATCAAAATCAAAGCGGAAGTTGAAAGAGGTGCAGGATGTGAGCAAAGAGTCTAAAAAGAAGAAGAAGACAGTTTCATATCGAGAGGATGATGAGTTTGATGCTGTGCTGAATGCGGCGTCTGGAGGGTTTGTTGAAACGGTGAGTTGAGTTCTTTGTTTCACATTACAATGTAATGTTTCATTCCAGTCACTCCATCAGCTTTGTTAGTCTTTCTTTGTCTCTATATTTAAATCTTCGGTTAACTGAACAAGGGTATGGTTGCTAACACCTCTATGGCTTAGGAAACTAGGAAAGGGATGAGCTCGTACGGAAAGGAATATTGACCCCTTTTCATAAGTTGAAGGGCTTTGAACGACGTATACAACAACAGGGGCCATCAGAAGCGCAGGAGAATAGCAGTAACACGAATGATCGTGCTTCTGAGAGTGTTGCCAGAGCAGTACGTTCATTAACAGAGGCTGCACAAGCTCGTCCCACTACTAAACTTCTTGAGCATAAAGACTTACCTAAGCTTGAAGCACCAACTCATGCTTTCAGTAGACTAAAAAGACCTCTGAAGGCTCATAGAGACAAAGACAGTGATGGGGAGAAGAGTAATGATGCAGAAAGGAAGAAAAGAAGGCCTTTGCCTGGTAGTAAATGGAGGAAACGGATTGCTAAGGAGGACATAGTGGGAGATGGACATGGTATGTAAGTTTAATATAGTGCCACTTTCTTCTAGACTGCCATGGATCTTACATCTAGTATTTGGACATGATACCTAGTAGTGAATATAAGCCCTTATATCTTGCTTCATATAGACATTTTATCTGTGTCGCTATAGCTTTTCCCAACATGATCTTGCTTTAGGTGCAGTGTTTTTGATTTTGTTAAGTAAGTGCACGTGCTGCTTGCTAGTTGCTACTTCCAACTTCCCATACGATAGGGGGTTAGTTTAGGTTGTGTACATATTGGACCTCTCCAGGCTGTCCTGGGGCATGATTATACTACTGGACCTGGTGGTGGTTGTAGTTATCTTTCAAAATTTTAGTATTAGCTAAAAGCATGTGTGGTGGTGTGTCACTTAGTTTTTATTGTCAAGTTGTGCCATTGAATTGTAATGTCTTAGACAACTCGTAAATGTTTGCTTGATCCATCATTGTAATAGATGTTCCTAGTTTCAAGGTACATGCATAACATTAGATGTTTGGCAACGTCTTAGCTACATTAATATCAAATATCTGGCAAGTATCATAATGCGTTTTTGTTTTTAACATGAGCAAAATAACTATTGATTGTCACTAGTTTTACTAAACATATGGTGCATTAACTACTTTTACTTTCAATACATACCTGTTCTCTACACCGTTTTGTTTTGGTGTTTTTTGTTTCTGATGTTATTTTTTCTGAATTTATCTAAACTTCTGAACTTTTCTGAACTTTTCCAAACTATTTTGTTTGTAGTGTATTTTATACCTCACTGTTTAAACTTTTCTGAACTTTATGAACTTTTCTTAATTTTTCTGAACTCTTCTGAATTTTTTTGAAAATAAATTAAAAAACGGTGTAGAGAACATGCCCTGTTTAGTGTTAGAACAGCATCTGCATTGGCCATTGCTGCTGTATACGTAAGGTGTGCAAGTTTGTTTTGCATTACTATTGTTTTCTAGCTTTGGCCTTTTAGTTGTTGACGAGAATTGCAATTGATGTACTTTGTATATGGGCTGCTAGGATGTTTCGTAGCTTGAGACCTGGATAAGTGGATATCTATGAATTTATATATCTTTTCTTTTCTTAATTACAGAGACTCTACAGGATGAGCTAGCGACAGAAAGTCAAGTTATCGAGGTACATGGTGATGACCCTCCTTCTGTGACACTTGAAGGTGGACTGAAGATCCCTGAAACTGTTTTCAACAACCTCTTTGACTATCAAAAAGTTGGCGTTCAGTGGCTCTGGGAATTGCATTGCCAAAGAGCTGGAGGGATTATTGGGGATGAGATGGGTCTTGGTAAGACCGTTCAGGTGCTAGCTTTTCTTGGGGCGTTGCATTTCAGTAACATGTACAAACCAAGCATAATTGTCTGTCCTGTCACCCTATTAAGGCAATGGAAGAGGGAAGCGGAAAAATGGTACCCTAGCTTTCATGTTGAGATGCTTCATGATTCTGCCATTGACGGATCTAGGAAGAAAAAGCAATCAGACTCTGATGAAAGTGAAGAGTTCTCTGAAAGTGATCATGAAAGAGGTCGTTCTTCGAGAAGCACAAAGAAGTGGGAACCCTTGATAAATCGGGTCCTGAGATCAGACTCTGGGTTGCTTATCACAACATATGAGCAACTCCGTATCCTTGGGGAGAAGCTTCTGGACATTGAATGGGGTTATGCAGTACTTGATGAAGGCCACCGTATCAGGAACCCAAATGCTGAAGTTACTATTATCTGCAAGCAGCTGCAGACAGTTCATCGTATCATAATGACTGGTGCACCAATTCAGAACAAACTCTCTGAACTGTGGTCTTTGTTTGACTTTGTCTTCCCTGGAAAATTAGGGGTACTACCTGTGTTTGAGGCAGAATTTACAGTGCCCATACAGGTTGGGGGTTATGCTAATGCTTCTCCATTACAAGTATCCACAGCTTACAGGTAACTGGTCTATGACGTTTCTTTATATGAATGCTTCTTTGTTTGACTATGCATTCTTCATGACTGTTCAGGTGTACTACGACAATTTTTTTTTAATTTTCAATGAAGATTCAATCTTTGGGCATTTATTTATCTTGAGGAGGCATCTGTATCCTTCTGTATCTTTATATGAATGCTCAAGTCTTGCTTGCTTCCACACAGGTGTGCGGTTGTTTTGCGTGATTTAATCATGCCTTACTTGCTGCGACGAATGAAGGCTGATGTTAACGCTCAGCTTCCAAAGAAGACTGAGCATGTGCTGTTCTGCAGTTTAACTCCTGAGCAGCGATCTGTTTATAGAGCTTTCCTGGCCAGTTCTGAGGTGGAGCAGATTTTCGATGGAAATAGAAATTCACTCTACGGTATTGACGTTATGCGTAAAATATGCAACCACCCTGATCTTCTTGAGCGAGAGCACTCTTCAGAGAATCCAGACTATGGCAATCTTGAACGCAGTGGCAAAATGAAAGTTGTTGCTCAAGTCCTTAAAATGTGGAAAGAGCAGGGTCATCGTGTTCTGCTCTTCACACAAACTCAACAAATGCTTGATATTCTTGAAAGTTTCCTGATTGCTAATGAGTATAGCTACAGAAGAATGGATGGCCTTACTGCTGTTAAACAAAGGATGGCTTTAATAGATGAATTTAACAATTCAGATGACGTGTTTGTCTTTATTCTAACAACCAAAGTTGGTGGTCTTGGGACAAATCTAACAGGTGCAAATAGAGTGATCATCTTTGACCCAGACTGGAATCCCTCAACAGACATGCAGGCAAGTGTCTTCGACCTTATGTGAAGCTACTGTTTTTCCAGTTGATTATCTTGACTTTGCTTGCTCTTGTCAGCGGTTATAATTTGCTGAAGGTCTTGAAAATTATTTATTGATGATACCTGACTGTATTATGGTCATGACAGGCCAGGGAACGTGCTTGGCGTATTGGTCAGACTCGGGATGTAACAGTTTACAGATTAATTACTCGTGGAACTATAGAGGAGAAAGTGTATCATAGGCAGATTTACAAACATTTTTTAACCAATAAGATATTGAAGAATCCCCAGCAAAGAAGGTTTTTCAAAGCCAGGGATTTGAAGGATCTATTTGTCCTAACTGACGAAGAGCATGCTGGGTCGACTGAGACCTCAAATCTTTTTGGTCAATTGTCTGAGCAAGTGAATATTCTTGGCACGGAAAAAGATGATGAGCAAAACCGGAATTGCTCTACATTGGCAGCTCCATTCGCAAATGGCACCGTGCTGGATGAAGAAAATGACATGCAGCAAGATCGTTCTGAAAATACAGAGAGAGGAGTTGATGAAAATGACAAAGGAGGTGACGAAGCCCATTTTTTAAGAAGTCTATTTGACACACATGGAATACATGTATGATTTTAGAAACCTGTTCTCTATATTTTCTTCCTTCGAGTCTACGCTCCTTGGTCTCCAAATTATCTCCAAGTTTC
>CAAKMY010091593.1:5660-38056 GCA_901111285.1 Corrigiola litoralis | reverse complement strand
AATTTTTTTTTTTTATCATAGGCATATTTTCGCCCTTCCTATGCCTCATTAATCGCTTTCTGTTTTCTTGTCTTCGTCTTCATAGTTTACATTAACTTTTTCTATATTTCCTGCTGCAGAGTGCTGTGAACCATGATGCCATAATGGATGCCCATGACGAGGAAAAAATAAGGCTAGAGGAGCAGGCTTCTCAAGTTGCTCAGAGGGCAGCTGAAGCACTCCGACAGTCACGAATGCTTAGAAGCAAAGAGAGCATTTCTGTTCCAACTTGGACTGGGAGATCAGGGGCTGCTGGTGCACCGTCTTCTGTACGCCGAAAGTTTGGATCAACGGTGAACTCGCAGTTGGTTAAAAATTCCAGGGCAGAAGAGGACGCACAAAAAGGTGGTACAAGTGGCTTAGCAGCCGGAGCTTCCTCTGGTAAGGCGTTGTCTTCTGCTGAGTTGCTGGCCAGAATTCGAGGGAATCAGGTTAGAGCAGTGGGTGATGGGCTTGAACACCAGTTTGGGTTGCCTTCCGGTTCTTCCAACAGGGCTAGGAGCACTGATGCTGGGCCTTCCCGGTCATCTAAGAGTGTCAGTGGAGTGCAGCCTGAAGTTTTAATCCGCCAAATGTGCACATTCGTTCAACAGAGAGGTGGTAGCACCAGTTCCGCCAGTATAGTGGAGCATTTCAGAGATAGGATCCCTTCAAAAGATTTGCCCTTGTTTAAGAACCTGTTGAAGGAAATCGCATCATTAGAAAAACTTCCCAATGGTTCTTTCTGGGTACTAAAGCCAGAATACCAATAGTCATTTGTACAAACTACCGTCATGATGCATTCTTCATGACCATGCATTGTGCATATTTTTTGTCAAATCAATTTTTGTTAGTGTATAGGTAATACCCGGCATTCAAGTAGGAGAAAATCGCAGATTACAAGTTCATTAATCCGACCTCAACTCTTTAGTTAATGCATGCCATTGTAAATAAGTCGTGTTAATTAATCCGAGCCATATACTTGTGGGAGTTTACTAATCCGAGCCATAATCTTGATTTTAAGTTAGTAGTAATGTCGTTGGTATTGGCAAACACAAATTATCAGAAAAAGCAGCACAGTGACAAATTGAATTAAAGTAAACATTTTATCATCAATACTGTAAAACAAGTGACCGTTTTACGGCCAATACGTATCACTTTTAGAGCGTTTAGATTAAAAAAAAAAAAAAAACAAAAAGGTTCTACACAAGATTATTTGACGAGGTATGATAGCCCCCATATCCAGTACGAGAAAAATCCCCAACTACCAAGATAAAAAAAGGGGCCTGTCTAATTCAGGATAGTTTTACCCTTATTTTTTATCAGCAAAAATCACGGTGGTGTTTTGTGGAGGGTGAACCGGTGGACCCCCATCGATATATGGGAGGTATAACGGTTTAATGTCTCCTATTTAATGATATGAGAGATTAAAGAACAAGTGAAAAAAAGAGTACTTCGTAAATGTTATTAACTTGCATAGAGTTCGTAAAATTTCAGAGAAAAATAAGAAAAGTGTTTAAAAAAAAGAAAAAATAAAATAAAGTGTTTAAAAAATAGAAAAAATAAGAAAAGTTGATAAAAGATAAGAAAAGTTGATAAAAGATAAGAAAAGAGTAGAGTAAAAATTAGGAAAGTTGAGAATATTCAGATATCTATATACTATAAGAGAAAAATAAACGACAAAAATAACTAATTCTGAACACATAGCCCGACAACCTCCGAAACAAAACGTCAGCAGACAATCCCACTTGTCTGTTCCCGGTGATTGATCCCCGCTATCGACGCCTGTTGTCGATCCCAACACAAAGTAAGCATAACCCTTGCCCCAATTTTTACACTAGTTATATTTATTTTAGACTTTTTGTGAAATTATTAAGTATAAGTTAGGGTTATTAATGATTGATTCAATTTAGAATAAATTCCAGATTAATGTGCTTTATTGCCTTTGTTTGGTTCGTAAGTTGGTTAATATTTGTAATTATGTTAACAGTTACACGAGCTTATGCCTTATTTGGTTGTGTGGTGGTTTGTTGTTGGAGCGAAGTGTTTGATAGATATACATTGTTTTTAGTTAGAGTGAAGCGCTTTATAGACATTGGTTTTGCGAGCTGGACTGTAGTATAGTTGATTTTGGAATTGCGCGGTTGGGTAGTTGATTTGGAATTGCTCGCTGGACCGCGGTTGGGTTGTTGATTTGGAATTGCTGGCTGAATTGCGGTCGGGTAGTTGATTTTGGAATTGCTCGTTGAACCGCGGTTGGGTTGTTGATTTTGGAATTGCTCGTTGAACCGCGGTTGGGTTGTTGATTTGGAATTGCTTGCTGAATTGCGGTTGGGTAGTTGATTTGGAATTGCTTGTTGAACCGCGGTTGGGTAGTTGATTTGGAATTGTTCGCTGGACCACGGTTGGGTAGTTGATTTGAGGGTTGGACCTCGCCATTCTGCTCTGTTGCCTTATTTGGTTTGTCTAGTAGTTTTGAGCATAAAGTCTTTTGGAAAAGACCGTCTTTTTTATCGTAAGTGTAGAAGTAGCCATGTTGGCCGAATAAAGGGACATATATCTTTGATTTGACTTTGGCTTGCAGGAAGCTCGTCTACTTTAATGATTAAGTAGAGGTTTTTTCTAAGAATTTGTTAATAGGAGTTAGAGCAAATCGTTTGATAGGTAGACATTGTTTGTGGTTCTTTTGTCTCCACCATTGGAATTTCTCGCTGAGCTGTAGTTTAGTTAATTTGAGAATGCTCGCTGAACTGCGGTTGGGTAGTTGATTTGAGGGTCAGACCTTGGGAGTGTGTCTTTGACCTAATTGAAAGTGTCTCGATCATGGCTTATTTGGTTGGCAATATTTTGGAGTTAGAGCGAAGCGTGTAATAGACATTGTAGTTCTTTTATCTCCCACATTGAATTGCTTGCTGAGCCGTAGTTTAGTTGATTTGGAGTTGCTCGCCGGACTGCGGTTGGGTAGTTGATTTGAGGGTCACACCTGGGAATTATGCTCGGTGGTGTAGTTTGTTTCTGCCACTAGTTTGGAGATAGAGCAAAGCGTTCAATGGACATTGTTGAGATGTGATAGCCCCATATCCGTGATAGGGACTTTTATGTTGGTGGGGGCCCATCTATTTTGGGCCGTTATTACCTTTCTTATGCAAGGAGAAACGCTGGTCCCCTTGTGAATGGTGGGTCCCCACCAATATATGGAGAGAAATTTCCCATCGCGGATATGGGAAGTATTTTCTCGACATTGTTTGTAGTTAAGAGTACCTCATGTAAGTAAATAAAGTATACCCCTTAGGGGCCAAAGAGAAGACCTGTTTTGGCACTATTTGAGAAGGCTGTTGATGTCCAATTGTGAAAGTGAATGTTCCTTCCTTGCGAGTTGCGACCACTTAGGCTTGATAGTATGTGGTTTGCGGCTAGAGGTTTCTTTAGACCCAAATTATCGCTTGAGGGCAATCCTAACAAAAAGTATACAATGTGTAGATATCAAGTAACTCACCTAGAAAGGTACTTTTACTCGAGAGTTGAAAGGCTATTCCTAAGTCGTGGGAGAGATTGTCTTCTTTTATCATAAAAGTAGACAGAGTCATGTTGCCCCAATAAAGTCCTAAAGAGATATAAATCTTTGATTTGACATGGGCTTGGAGACTCACTTCAGTTTGTAAGAAGTCTTTTCGAAGAATTTGTGATACTCAAGACCAAAGTTTGAAATCCTTATACCTTATTTAAAATTTAAAACCTATTGGAAATCAATTTTTAAGAAAAAAAACAATGTAAATTTATTGCAAAACCGAAAGCCTGTTATAGTTTCCTTTCTAAGATGAGCCTAATTGTCTGTTCGATAGACCATATATGTTGGATAGGAGCTTGAAATTTTGGTAGTTTGTTTTTGATCATGTAGAACTTGTAATGCCCATGTAAGATAAATGTGAATTTTTGAGGCATTTAGGTGCTAATGCTTTGTGCCTTCTTAGCGTAGCTTGAATTTTGATTGCCCTTAAGAACAACGTGAATGTTTGAGGCAGTTAGGTGCTAATGCTTTATGCCTTCTTACATCAGCTTGAATTGTACTTGGACTTCAATATAAAGTAGGTGTCTACTGTATTAAGCATGGTGGTGCTGGTTATGGAAGTCTCATTTTGTACTTTGATGTTGAATTTGTTGATTGTTTTGCTTATTCTTTTTTTTTTTTCTTTTCTGTTGTAGGGTGTGTTTGTTTTGTTGGTAGACTTGACAGTAACCTTGGTTTGTAAGTGAACTAAGAACTGAAAGGAGAGGTGTGGTAGTGAGGCAGTCAAGATGCTTCAAATTCGGCTTAACAAAGGTTCATCATTTGATGGTGGTGCTGGAATAAAGCCTTTGCCCGAGGAGACTGTAACTGTAGCATGTCCTGACCATCTTGTTCTTGCTGACCTTCCTGTGGCCAAGGGTCTTGGTTCTGCAACTTCTGCTTCTGCTGTGAAGGTTGTTGGTCGTAGATCCCGAAGACAGCTTGCAGAGCGAGTTCATTTTTGTGTTCGTTGTGATTTCCCTATTGCAATTTATGGGCGTCTGGTATGATCTTGAGACATGCTCTATTGTGCTTATTACATTGATTTACTCTCTTCAATTATATTTTCTGAATGATACTGCTGCATCTCTTCATTGTACTTTTCTTAATTATATTGGATATGCGTGATTGAGGTGTTCATTGTTGATGCACTCTTAGATTGTGAGCTGAGATCCATTATCTGATAGATTGACCTATTTTCTTCACAATTCATTAACACTTGGCCAGAAACATTGTATTTTTCTTCATGTAGTGACTAGTGACTATGACCTTACAGAAATGAGTTTTAAGTGTTTCTAGTAAAGCGGTTTGTTTGGATCCTAAGACCCTCCCCCATTCTAGCCCATCCACTAACTCATTATAAGGAAGGGGATTTGTTTTCATAGCAAACTATTAGCGTAAGAATCACAGGAGGTCTTGTGTGGCTAAAAGGTTGTTGATTGGCTGTGCTTGTGTAGTCTATGATCCATGTTAGTTCTTAAGTCTAAGTCCTTATTTATCTGCCAGGGGCCCTGGGTGCATATTTTTGAACAACTTACTCATGGTTCCTAGGTGATGAAGTTGCAAATAAGTACTTTACCATTAGTAGGTGAATTGATAATTGAATAAATCCTAGTTAGTTTATCCAGGGAGCTACGTCAAGCCTGAAACAATTGAATGCGTGACATGCCAAATGAGCTACATGTTTTAGTTGTCCTAGGTCATCTTCGTAGCTGATGGTTATAACTTTGCACATGGGGTTAACATGTTTGTTTAAAGTGAAGAATGCTTTTTGATATAAAATATCTTAAATTATAAATTGCAGTAAAACATCATATATGGTGGCTGCTGCAAAACAGAGCAGACCAATTGAATTACATAGTGTAGGAGGCTAACATCTGTTGTCCCCCCCCCCTAGTGGTTATCATGAGTAGTAAGGAGTAGGAGCTGATAGGAGTTGTCTGGGATCAACACATACTGGAGAGATTGGGTGAAAGATGTAGAAAACTTTGGTGTAATGGATATGCGAATGAGGCCATATATTAGTACTGTAGTATACTGCTGTTCTTGTAATCATAACACCTGGCAAGGATCATTGATGTTCTCTTTTGTTATCTATTTTATGTTCATTAACTCTTTCACAGTTGCTAACAATTTTGTGACTTCTGCAGAGTCCTTGTGAGCATGCCTTCTGTCTTGATTGTGCTAGGAGCGATTCTATCTGCTATCTGTAAGTATACACTTTTTACCCAGTTTTACGAGTATGCTTTATGTTTCTGAAAGGCAAACCTGATTAGTCTTAGGTGCTGCATAATTTATTACCATTATTACATTCCTAACTTATGAGACAAACAAATTCTTTGTAGTGATAAATTGATAATCCTGCTCTTTTTTGCTCCTTTATGAGTATCCCCCGCCTGCATGGCCAGGAATATTATCTGTGCTTTACAATTGTCAACAGTAGTCTATTGACATCTCAGGAACCAGATGCCTAATGGTTTTCTTGTCAACTTGCTGCTAGTTGATGCTGATCGAGTGTTATAAGTACACATTATATTAGCTTTTTCTTTGAATATTTTTCCATTTGTTACTTGCTCTGGTTCAATGTACTTGCAAAGTCTTATTATATTAACAGGTATTGAATCACCTTCATAAATAAATTAATTTTCTTTTTTTACCTCACGGAGGCGACCCACTTAGGCATATCAAGTCAGTTCTGTTGTCATGTATATTATTATGTTCTCGTTGTGATTTTCTTTTTCTGCTGGCAGCATATTGAACTTTTTGTTTGTGCAACAGATGTGATGAACGGATCCAGAAGATTCAAACAATCAAGATGATGGAGGGAATATTTGTTTGTGCGGCTCCCCACTGCCTCAAATCCTTCCTGAAAAAGACGGACTTTGAGTCTCATATACATAATAGCCATGCTGACTTGCTTCACCCTAATATGAAGAAGGAAGAAACAAATGAACCAGAGGTGTCAGGCAATAAGCAGTCTTCCACATTGGATACAACTGTTCGAGGGCCACCGCGAACTGGTTTCCCTTCTAGTTCAAATCCTCAGCTTAGTGATCGTGATGATAAAACTCGTCGTCTGCAACCTAGAGATCAGCCTCCTCTCAGACCCCTCATGCAGCCAAAGCCACCACCTCAGTACTATGGGCAAGTCAATCCTTCTGAGCCTCTACCTGACCACTGGCCCATGGGATTGGATGCATCAGGTCAACTTCGGATGCAACAGCAAAATCACGATTCACAGGGTGGAATGCAGCAGGATTTTGGCCAGTTCTCTGACAAGCTGCAACAAGGAATGTCAGATCCACATCGTGAGTACCCACCATTATACCACCAACAAAAGTCGCCTAATTTTCCGATGCTCATTAATGGAAACCCCATGATGTTGGCCCCGCCTCCGTTTGGCTTCCCTCCTTTTCCATCTGATGGAGCTCCACCGTATTATGGTGTTCCTATGCCCTATGAGATGGCACGATCAGACTCAACACAGGAAGCTGGATCAGAGCAAGGATCAGTTTTGGGGTTTGCCCCTGGACCAGGTGGGCCTGTTAATTTTCCTGAAGGTTATCGCCCTTGGAATGGGGGACCTACAAATGCTCCCTTTGACGCATCCCAGGGTGGTCAAGGTTTACTTTCAGCGCCGCAAGGCATGCCACCGCCACCGCCTCCACCAGGACCACCACCTCCTCACTTGTTGCAGCATAAAGGTGGATTCTTTCCAAATGATATGAGTAATGATGGAATGAACTATGGATGGCAATCTGAAAGACGCGAAAATTTTGGAGGCAGCCAGGATTAATGCAAGTTTGGTGATTATGAACTTTTGATGTCACTTTTTTATGTCCTATTCACATACTTTCTCATGTAGTACTTTCAAATTAAGTGCCAATTTTTGCGAGTAGCATCGATCAATCCTTTAGGAGCATGTAATGTTCGCTAAGTAGCCTCAATGTTTGTTATTGCTTGAGTTCTTCAAGTTGGTGAACTTGCTGGAAATGATATGGTAAGGTTACAAAGGATTACAGATCTGATATATTTTTACTGAGTACTTCATTATGGACAATCATGTAATATAAATTCTGACAATTTAGATTAGAGCTAGACTGTTCAGTTAGAAAGAGGAAAGTGCAGTTGTCTCTTTCCTCTATCGGCGACATAGCATTTTGATTTCAAATAATAGATGAATTCATGAAACAGGATGTGCATGGCTCACATGGGAAGGGAGTACATAAGAGAGCATGAATCTGTACCCAGTGAGTCAACCCACATGTCATGATGTAGAGATGGTTCAAGTGCATGACTATTCTGGTCTGGCAACTGTTTGTATTATGAGGAACATCTCCTCATTTATTGCAACGCTCGGCACATGAATCTATTATATTCAACACAGAGAAATGGGCAAGGATGAAAAATCCATGAGTGGCACTTGTATAAAACGGTCCTATAAAAAAGAATTTGGGTGTGTTTTTACATAATTTGATTTATAATATTAAAGCCAATTTCATATGTCAAAAATTTGCCGCACTCAATTATAGAATCGTCTTACCTATGTTATTCCTGAGATCCACTTGTTAGTGGTCACGACTCACGACCACATGATTAGGGTATATCTCTCTAAACAATTCGATTATTTTTTGTTTGATGGAAAATCTTTAAGCAAGTTGTTTGGAAAGTTTAAGTGCATAACAAAACACTATCTTCAAGGACTATAACTTCCTACACAAACTAATTATTCTGCCATGCAAAATGCAATGGACTTGGCTCTTAAGGTGCATGCATACAATACTTCCATTTTGTTGATGATGTAGATTATGCAGTAAACTATAAGCAAGTCTTACTGTCGGATGAATTTCAAAGAAAGGAAAAGGGTAGATATAAAAAGAAGCGACATAATGGTAGATTCTCATTTCTTAGACAATTGGGTGGTTTTACCAAAGCTATGTACATTGTACAAAACGCTAGCCAAACGGAGCCTTAGCTCAGCTCATGTTTAAACTAATGTGACCTCACTTCTTGGAAGGTTCCTATAAATCATTTTGTACGCGGGATCCCATGTATCTCATCTACCATATCTACACTATCCATACAAATAATGAATAGTTTATTTAAATCCACAAATGAATCATTCTTATTTTTAAATAGCTTGCAGAAACGTCTGCACCGTTCTGACAGTTATTAATACAGTTATTATTTTTGCTAATCACTCTTCCTACTAGTCTACTGGACTACTAATAGTAATTTTATCTGAAGTTGACTATGTTAGTCTTTAAGCTTGTTCTAATTGAATGTTTCTCATTACTATATCATTTTTAATAGCATTACGTTTAGATTTCAACAAGTTTAGTCGATAAGATATCTTCAAGGTTGTGTCTAAAATTACCTAGTGAAAAATCCACCATCATTTTTATAAAATATGACTCGACACGGTATAAGAGGTCGAATCTTTTATTTATTTTTTTGAAATTATGTCAGAAGAACTACATAAGAATTAAGAGTGTCTCCTTTCGAGACAACATGAGGTTTAATCATATATATGGTCACCGAGTCCTATTCACTACCCCACCGCCGTGTCCACCAAATGCACAATGTTTACAAACATATTTACTCGCTCTCACACTACAACATCAAATAATCTCACACAAAACACCATATAGATTTATTTATAGGGTATGAAATGAAGAGGAGTCCAAATAGTAGTGCATACATTCATACAAGATTCAATTCTTACCTACAACTACGAGTATAACTTTAATATATATATATATATCTATAATATGAAAAAACACCAGAGGTCATACCTTATAAAACGATTTATCAAAATGAAACAATTAGCGCCAAAAATTTCCAACTAATAAGTTACTTTTAAAAGCTCATATCAAAATTTAAAAATTCGCGTCTTATTCATTCCAATAGACTTAAATTTCACCTATGACATTATCAATTTAGACGATCATATATATTGCAGTACACAAATTATTAGAGAAGACCGTTTAATTTTATCATAAAAATAGATCATCTCCTTTCTAAGTAAATTTTTTTAAGCCCAAATTAGTTATAAATTTATATGTCTATATTAGGTCAATATGACTTAATCTACTTTTATATATACACTAACTTATGATGAGACCGTCTTATTCAAATATTCGCATATAAAAACAAAGGAAACCTTTTATAAATTTGATGAGGTGTTAGGACACACGCTCCCACCACTCTCCCGCTTTTTTCGCTTCTCTCTCTTCTTTTTTTCAACTTTTTCCTTTTTTTTCCTTTTTTTTCCATTTTTTCAACATTTTTACATTTTTTCAACATTATATTTTTTTTTTATTTTTTTACATTTTTTTTCCTCACACGGCGAATTTTCCACGGTATATCCCTCCTTTCCCTCACATTTATAATTTCACAAATTTCGCATTTTTTTTGCAATTTTTAGGGTTTTTGATCGTTAATTTTATGTTGTTTTAGGTAATTGATTATTGTGTGTTAATATTGTTGTTTATATGATCACATTGTCAAGTTAAGCTTGTATGGATGCTTTTTGTTAATTTTCCTGGTTTTTTTAGATTATTTATTGCTAGTTTTGATCACAATGATAATGCAATGATTAGTTTCATTAGTTTCAATTTGTGATTTTAGGATCATATGTTGTATGTTAGTGTTGTTTTTGCGACCACATTGTTAATTTGAGGTAATTCGAGCATGTGTTGGTTATTCGTCGATGGGTTTTGTGATCATTTCGGCTTTGGATCACCCGCAATGCCTCCGGCATTGGCGGCTAGGTGATGGTGGTAGCATTGGTAGCTAGGGTGGTGGGAGTGGTAGATGTGCGCGACCTTGTGCAATTTTTAGAAAGTGGAACTAGAGAATTTTTTGGATAGACCCTTGATTCGGAATTTAGTTAGTGTTTGTTAGTTTAAGAAAGGAAGAAGCGCGGATAGTACAATGAGCTAGAGTCATTTGGGTTTACTACATTATACTTCAAAGCTAGGGTTAGTGGAGGTTTTGGGTGCATTAGAAATGGACATGGAGCGGGTTGTGATTGATTGATTCTTTGTCTTTGGATTGTGATGGAGTAAAAAGAAGATCAATGCTTGTTAGACGCTGGATCCTTTCTTGAACCAAAGAGTGAACGATATTTAGATGCTCTACTAATGACTTTAATGTTATGGGATTAAGGGCTCGTTTGTTAGACAAGGTGGAATGTAATCACCATTACAACCTACTTAGCATAAAAATAGAGGGGAATTAGGGGCAAGAAGATAGACGGAGATGTAGTTACCATTACTTTAATTTAAATAGTGCTCATTGTTCAAATTGAACCTCTGTAGACCTGTTCAAATTGAACCGATGGTAAAATATTCCTAAAGTCCTGCCCGGCCTGTTCAATATATGCCGGGACTTTAGGAATATTTTGCAAGGCAAAGTGGGGCGGGTGACGTATTGTTGTGGGTCACAAGTTGTTTAATGCTATTTTTTCATGACCTTGACCCGCCATGACCCATTCTGATTGTCATTATACATTGTGGGTAGCGACCCGCTGCAAGTGAGGCGGGTCACGGGCCATTAACAGGGACCTGCCCCATTGCTCTAGTCTCCTCTCTCCCATCCAATTTGAAATAAATAGGCTTCACTTCATTACAAAGTTGATTACATTCTACTAAACGGAGCCTAAAGTTTTGTTTTGAATACGTTGACGTGTGATATTGTGATTTATTGCTTCTTTATTCTTTTTGTTACTGGTGTAGTATAGGTCTATGCAGGTTTATTTTTGAGCTTGATTTCTGACTCGTAGTTGGCTAGTACCCACTTTTTTGTTTATTCTGTTGCAGGAAACTTGAGACTGGGAATTTTTCATTTTGTGAAATGAAGTTGGAATGATTCACTTCACTAGTCGCAGATGAAGTTTTTATTGGTGGGTTGCCCAAAATCTTTTTTTATGGCTGATGTTGTAATCATGACAAAAAATCAGGAGACCACTGAACTTCTGTGAATACTTAATAGAAAGAAGCATATGGATTCGGCCAAAAGTTGGTTCCATAAATTCCAGCCGCGTGAAAAGTTGAGGTCTTCATCTAAGTTTAAGGATTCTGCAATGGGGAGTAAGGAAGCTTTACCTCCAACATCAGACGATGACACGCCATCCAATATTACAAAACAGAGGGTCGCAGCAGCAAAGCAGTATATAGAGAAACATTACAAAGAGCAGATGAAGAATTTGGAAGAGAGGAGGGAACGGTATGTTGTATTACACATGATCTCTAATCTGGTTTAGGGATTTGTAGTTGAAACATATGTACAGGAAATGTTCGACTTTTAGTCAGTGATAAAAGTTCTGAGATGTTATACGAGAAGACTAGCTCCACTGCCTATTGCCTATTCTGCTAATTACATAAGTGTGACATGCCAATCATGAATAGTGAATGTATATTAAGACTCATAAGTAACGTTTGCAAAAAGTAATTAGATTGTGCATTTATGCTTGACTTTTGTTTCAATTATTAGTTTCTTATTATGTGAAGAAATATTTCTTTCAGTCTACATGATTGTTTGTGATGTGGATTCTTGTCTAGTTGAATGGGTTTCGATCCGTAGTCAATATGATAATAGCTGGGAGGTTGACTTGACTTATATTAGATGCTACTTGTGAACAGTCGGAGCGTACTAGAAAAGAAGTTGGCTGATGCTGATGTGTCTGAGGAAGACCAGAACAACCTACTCAAGTTTTTGGAAAAGAAAGAAACTGAATACATGCGCCTCCAAAGGCATAAAATGGGTGCTGATGATTTTGAATTGCTCACAATGATTGGGAAAGGTGCATTTGGTGAGGTATGCAATTAGTCACACACGTGATTGTTTTTCTTAGTTCTCTTTTTGTGGCCTTATTTAGCATGGTTCTTCTGCTATTTGTATCACATGTCAGCCATTTTTTTCTTGGTATCTCAGTCCTTTGCACGAATGTCCATTCCATACTTTATGTGCTCGACTTGTGACAGAGAAGTTCGTTTCTTTGTCCCAACACCGTGATAGTCTTCGTAGCACCATAATAGTAACTCACTCTGGAATAATTTTTTCATAGAACTTCCTGCTTCAGATGGATTAGCCAAAACTGGAGCTATGTCGAGCCGGTAAAGTTGCCCTACCGGGCAGAGGGTAGCATCGTTTTCTCCCTGAGTTAATAGTTCTAGATTGGAGCTCTGCGGAGTTGGTAAAATTGCGATACCTGGAGGCTAGTATCAGTTTGTCCAAATGGATAATTTCAAATAGAATCTGTAAAGGTCTCCATAACTGGCTGTCTTAAATCTTGTTCAATAGGCCAATGGCTTGTACAACTTCAGATTTTTGAAATTGTCTCTAACTTTGCATCGAGGGCACTGGAAATGTTGCAAGGTGTCTGGCATGTCTTTTGTTCAGTACTTTATTCATTCACAAGATTTTGATAGATTTGTATCTCTATAGTATTTGCCTAATAATAATCCTTTTCTACATAGATGTTCCTAGTTTGCTATGTTTTCAACTGTTAAATGAAATGTGTATCAGTCATAAATGTGTAAGAGATACATATACATCACTTTTTATTTTATTTTTTATTGTTTATTTTAAAGAACTGTCTGTCTATGTGAACTGAAGTGATCTGTTGGACTTCTTAGCTTTTGTTTCCTTGGACGGATGTTTGGTATACGAAGCCCTTGCACTGTTAATAGTCATTGTTACACGTGGCAGGTCAGAGTTTGTCGGGAAAAGAATACAGACCATGTATATGCCATGAAAAAGCTAAAAAAGTCAGAGATGCTTCGTCGAGGGCAGGTATGCCTGTCTCTATTCGTACTCCGTCTACCATTATCTGTCTACATGGATGTGTGATTGGGTGGTCTTGTATACTCTTTGCTCTCACAGAGTGTAGGGCTGCAAATGTCTTATTCCTAGGCGTGAGCTTTGTGAGAGACTGAGAGGTATACAGTTGTTGCCTTGTTGGTAATCTATTGGGATAGTCCCCCCCCCCCTCCCGTTTTGGGTTCATATGAGGCACGAAGGCCAAGATTGTAAAGCTGGAGGTGGGGTTGTGGGTTTCAAACTTGACATAATTTCAAGTACACCTCAATTATGAATTTTTGACCACTAGGTCAGACTATCTTGGTAATTAGGTTGCTATTTGCAGATATGCATATAAGAATGGTCATTAGTGGGCTCACTGCCGTTATTTCACTTGTTATGTAAAGCTAGATTTTTATTTCTGAATTATCTAAGAGCTGATATTGAGACGTGTTACATCATTCACCTTTTCGTATTACCAACTGCCTTTATATTACAGGTTGAACATGTGAAAGCTGAAAGGAATTTGCTCGCAGAAGTTGACAGTAATTGCATTGTCAAACTTTATTGCTCTTTCCAAGATGACGAGTATTTATATCTCATCATGGAATATCTTCCTGGTGGTGATATGATGACTTTACTTATGAGGAAAGATACATTGACAGAGGATGAGGCAAGATTTTATGTTGCAGAGACCGTTTTGGCCATTGCATCTATCCACAAACATAACTATATTCATAGGTCCATAACTGATTTCGATTTGAGATCTTCATTTGTTTCGTAACCTTCAACCTTGAGCAATTATCTAACCTAGCGTATATGGTTTGCAGAGATATTAAGCCCGACAACTTGCTACTTGATAGATTTGGGCACTTGAGACTATCAGACTTTGGACTTTGTAAACCTTTAGATTGTAGTACCCTTGAAGAGAAGGATTTTGAAGTTAACAGTGCAAATGGAGGTTCACCAACAGGTGACGGGCCTTCAAAGCCAAGGCGTACTCAGCAAGAGCAACTTCAGCACTGGCAGAAAAACCGAAGAATGCTTGTACGTCTGCTACTTCATATTTATTAACAGTTATTTCTCAGCAGTTTGTCTCTTCAACTTAGTAATAAAAAGCTTTTTTATTACCCTATATTTAAAAGTTACATATGACTTTTAATCGTCCCTTTGAATAATATGACAAATTGTTGTGGAGATTTTTGTGTGAGATGGCTGGACTTTCTGATCATGGTTTAATGGGGATATGCAGGCTTATTCTACTGTGGGTACGCCGGACTATATTGCACCAGAAGTTCTATTGAAGAAGGGTTATGGAATGGAATGTGATTGGTGAGTTTTTGAAGTGATTCTCCTGTTGTGCCAAACGTAACTTGAATTTGAATCTTAGTATATTGAATTTTATATAAATTTGTTGATCCAGAATAGATTAGTAACCATTTCCATTTCTAATGGAGCCAAAGATTTACATTTGTTTGATTTTGGAATAGATTGGACTAAATCAAAATGGCTTATATAAGCCTTTGCGCTTCTATTTGTCTTGCAAATGGTTGGTATATCTCTGTTCTAGGGTCAATTGGAAACAATTTTTGTGTTGTGTTATTGCAATGCACAGATCAGACTACATACACCCAGCCCCCCTACCCCGCACGAGGGGGAGCCTCTTTGTTGGTATTGGGGTAATGATGATGTTGTAGAATAGGTGTACTATATAATTTTGGTTATTTGTCTATGTTATTGCAATGAAAAGTTTGCCTTTGCTTGCTAATTGGTAATAGTCTGCTATCCACCAGACTCAGTTACTGCTTTTTGTCTAACAAATAGTTTACATCTGCCGAGGGCAGTATTCGAAATGCATAATTTAGGTACAAAGTGAATCTGATTAGAAGGATATCCACATCATATGTTTCGGTTGTTCTGTGAACGAAAGTTAATTGTTGACTTTTGATCTCGGAGACATGCACATCCACATGCACGGTTATCGTTGTTTCTTTTTTTGAAAATTCTTTTTTGGCCACTTTTTCAAAGTCTTGCAAATTCTGCCCTCGTTTCAATCCAAAAACACATGCAAATTTCCATGATTAACAAAGAGTCCTCTATGGAGTGTGGACTATTGAACATAATGATCTATATTTTGGGTGCTTACCAGAAGTTAGTGGTGGTTGTTTGTATATTTGCAAATTTAGTAAATGTATAGGTCTTTTGGCAGAGTTCAACCCCAAAAACTAGGTCATTAGAGAATCCATAATACCCCACTGCAGCCCCTCACAAGACCAATGTAGGACTCCAGGCCCTATCCTTGTATCTTGATTTCACTTTCAGCTACCATTGCTTGGAGCTAGAGTCTAGACCTTTACGGCTCATGAAATTTAGTAACAGCTTTACCACACGTTTCAAGAGGGCTCAACATAAGGTTATTGTCTCAGTCAATAGGTCTTGGGGGAGAGTCCGAGTTTGGATCACAGGGTTACAAAGCTCATATGCTTGTATAAACCCATACCAAAAGTGCCGTGAGCCCACTATGGCTTTTAAGTCCCATAAAAACTGGGAATAATGGAGGAATGAAGGATTTTAGGAACTCTTTATTTGCTTTGGAGGTCGTAACCTAATTTTAAACTAGATTTCCTATTTTGAAGGTGCTCTGCCTCTGAGTGGGCCAATCTCACTGGTTTGTTTTCTTTTTTTAATTTTGTAAAATTTGATTGGTGAGGGGTAAATGAGGATTCGATCCCGGACGAGTGGAGCCAAGTGCTACAACCTCACTCCTCGTTCAACCTCTTGTTGGAGTTTAAACAAGTGAAAATTGTTCAATTTGTAATGGATAAGGATGGCTTTTGCCATGCCCTGTTACATTTGGCTTGAAAGGAATGGGTAATTTTTTCAGAGCATATTGCCCAGTGTTTGATGTTGGATGCACGGTCTTCTGGCTTCACTTCTGTCCAGGGGCGGTTGGTGCTTCCAAGTAATTTGCTTATAATGTTATGCAGGGAGACTGACAAATCATTTTGTGTTGACCACTAATTTTTTTTTTTTTTGAGAGGGTGGCCCTGTCTTGTATTCTTTATGATTGTTTTGCAAAAGTGTACCATCGTGTCATGTGAATGTATATTTGTATCTATGTTGACTTTTAGATGCAAGAAACTACCAAGAGTCTATACTTTGAAGTCATTATATTTCATTGGACTAAATTCTGAAGAATCATGAATAAGGGGAGACAGTTACAGGCACTTCAGGTGCTTAAAGGTTACAAATCGTGAGGTTTCGTGGTTTTAGGATTGAATATGATTGTCTTCTTGCAACTCCAACCACTGTCCTTGTTGAGAACCACATTGGAATGTACTATCCCCCAACACAGACAAACTCTGGGTCTAAGTACTTGACCAGGACTGATTCTTTTCCAGTGCCAGCAACACGTTTTTATTTAGAGATAAAATAGCACCATACTTAAATGGTTAACCCGGATCAATATTATTGCTGCCTGGAACTTTACACCAAAGTGCACTTCCATTGTTGCTCTTATTCTATATTACGTGAGATTATGTTCATAGCTATAATCATGTTTTGATCCTTCAAACTGTGTAAAAGCTTTATAAAACATTCTATGATGAGTCAATACATTTTAGATGAAGCCCCACTGTGGTATGTTGTCTTCTGATACTATATAGCGGTTGTTCCACAGGTGGTCACTAGGTGCAATAATGTTCGAAATGCTTGTAGGATATCCACCCTTTTACTCAGATGATCCGATGACAACATGTAGAAAGGTGAATACTGAAATTTACTCTTTTGCTATACATCATACCATCGCCTGAACCTTTCATTACAATTTGTTTACTAAAATTTTGATTAATATGGTTGTGTTAATTGTTAGCGGAGATCCTTCACAATAGCTATATGCATTTGTTTGATTTATAATCTGTTTGCTAGCAAGATATTTAGGGACTAGGGTCTTTCATGAATCATTGGCGCTCTTGCTAGTAAGAAATTTCGGGACTAGGTCTTTCATGATTCATTGGCGCTGCTGAAGAATGGTTGTAACTTGTTAGCTGCAAAAACTATATTGTGCAATCCAAAATCAGATCTAATGTTGAAAAAGGATTTCCCTTATGCAGATAGTAAACTGGAAAACTCATTTAAAGTTCCCTGAGGAAGCAAAGCTGACCCCAGAGGCGAAAGATCTTATTAGTAAACTGTTGTGCAATGTCAATATGAGACTTGGCTCAAATGGTGCTGATGAAATAAAGGTATGTTTGGTCTTTACTGTTCTAGATTCTTTTTACTGGTTGAAAAGTTCATAGAGATATACGTGAGTTAGTCCTTAATTCATTTTAGGTCCATCCATGGTTTGATGGTATTGATTGGGAAAGGATATATCAAATGGAGGCTGCTTTTATTCCGGAGGTGAACGATGAGTTAGATACACAGAACTTCGAGAAGTTTGATGAGGTGCATATTTTTTTATTTTTTATTTTAATTTTCATTTAGTATTCTGTCACTTATCGCGTTCTTGAAATACGTGCAGGCTGACAATCAAGCCCAATCGTCAGCAAAGACTGGTCCATGGAGAAAGGTGAGATGAGTCAATGTCCCTTCCATCCCTTTTTCTTTGTTGTGGTTGGTGATTCCAGTGAACTCTAGTTCAGTTTATAATTTTAATTTTTGAAAATTTTGCTCTGTTTCATGTGGGGTTTAATCAAACTTAGCTAGAATAATTTGGGGTGACTTCATCACTTGTGACTAGCAAAGTCTACTAAAATGACACTCGTAACCATTTGTGTTCTTTCCTTGATACATTGTTGTCATGGTTTAACAACTCTTATCAATTCTTTGCTTTTCAAAATTATCTTTCTTCCTATTTTTTGTTTTTGGGAGTCGGTTTGGACTGTTGTCCATTTTTCTGCCTTTCCATGTCTAAAGTTTTTAATCCTTTTTTTTTTTTTAAATTTTGTCTTCGTTTCTGCAGATGCTCTCATCCAAGGACCTTAATTTCGTAGGCTACACGTATAAGAACTTTGAAATTGTGAACGATTATCAAGTTCCTGGTATTGGTACGCCAACTATAACTCCTTTCCCTCTTTTGCACTCTCACAGGTGTGTCTATGATTTGCATCTAGTTTTGAGTGAACAGATGGATGAGTTGTGTGTATCATTTGCTAAAAGTTTAAATGAATAAATGGCTTGTGTGATTTCTGGAATTTTCATCGGACTGCCCGGCTTCATTTTTTTTTTTAAAACTGTACTTATTGAGATTAAATGTAGGTGTCCTAGAATATATAGTCTGAAATTAGAGCATGAAAAATTAGTGGAAGTTCAGATTATGATCTTTTGATGTCATTTTGAGTTTCAGTTTAGGTGTCGATTGTTAAAAATTGTATGTAGGTGTTAACAGTATTAGATTTTGTCACTTTTACTGCCCTTCTTAAATTTGAAACTGGCAATGGTTTATCTTTCTTCATTTCTTGTCAATGATTGACATATGCTGGTGCATAATAATTTGGAGTGGAAGTAACATGTTGGATGATTAATGTCATTTGAGAAGTTGTAGTTTGGGCATAATAGAAGCTCTGGCTAGGCCTTTCTGTTACTGGTCATTGTCACTGCTTGGCTCCTCCTAAGACAGGTCCTGTTGTGAGTCCTTTTCCATAAACGGTGACTGTACGCCACAACGAAAATACACATCACACTACATTGTCACACTGTTCTTCTTTGTATGTGCCTTCTAATAATCATGTTCTACTGATTACTTGCAGCTGAATTGAAGAAGAAAGAGACAAAGTCTAAGAGGCCATCAATCAAGTCACTTTTCGGTAAGTTCAAACCTCTTGGGTTTCATCTCAAGCTTGTCTTTATTTATGCCATGGTTTATTCTGTAGAAGGGTATCCTCTACTCTCTAGGATCTTATTGTGAAGCATTGGACATTTGGACTTCTTTTTTCGATAGTGCTGCTTGGCGCTGGACTAGTTTATTTTGTTTGTCTTAAAAATTAAAAATTCAATTAGTTCATACATAACCCAAAAGGGTTAGTACAGCAGCTTTGGAGCTTCCTACTTGAAGTCAGGCACTATCTGTGACTTGGCCCAACTCATTTGGTGGTTGGGGGGACTGGGGCCTTCAAGCCCCTAGCTCTGGCTGACTGGCTTAACTCAGAGATGGGTTGAGTTTGTGGGTTTTGGATAGAGCTAGGCTGGGCGTGGCCAATTTTACCTCCCAAACAAAGAGAAAGTAGTAGTCTATCTGTAACTGGGAACTTTCGCTGCCTTTTTTCTTTATTCTCCTGGTCCACGTGGGATAAGTTTTAGAACCGAGATACTTTGGAGAAGAACGTGCAACTGCTTAATCTGACAAAGGAGTATGGATAGTATTGTGTTGCTACTTCTGGAGTTCTTGTCTGTTTTCCTGGACAGTTACTTGTCGCCTTGTCGGGTCTGGTAGAAAGAATGGAATCCGAGCTAGCTTACGCACATCTTGACTAATCTAGCTCACGAAGTAAGCCAAAGGCAGCTCTGAGATTTAGCCTAGCCTATTGCCTACGATTTTATTTGTCTAAGAGAGGTCAATCAGTTGTTATTAGGATGGAGGTCCCAAGTATTGAATGGAGTACATGTTTCATGTGGTCAGCAATCTCTACTTGAGTGGACATTGTCTTTTTCTTTTAGGGGGTCGGGGGAGAGGGTTAGTTTGCTCTTTGAGACCCTTCTATGACTTACATCGAGCTATAGCTGCCTTGTGATGGGTTGATGCGAGTCAATTCTTCGTTGACCAGAGATCACTCTGATTTTTTTTTGTCATGTGTTTCTACAGAGGACGAATCATTAGATTCATCTGAAGCAGCCACTAGTGATGATCAATCTGTTCAAGGGAGCTTTTTGAATCTCTTGCCTCCCCAGTTAGAAGTGTCACACAGTCAAAGAGAGACTACCCTCCCAAAGTTTTCCTAAATATTTCAAGGGCGGCTAAGGAAGTCCTGCATACAAACACACATACATACACGATACGTCAGGTCAGTTCATGAATCATGAGGATCCTATTTGCTTTACAACTGGCCACTGGAACGGGATACAGTTGTAGGAACACGTTTCAGAACTAATCTTGACTCATTTCTTTTATACTGTTAATGTACAAATTTTTCCTTGAACTAAATCGAACTGTAAAGTGAACTCTACTTGTTCATGATTAATGCCACATTCTTTTGTGTACTATCTGAAATGCAAATACTTGCCAAGAGGGATTTTGCACTTTGGTTTTCCTTGATTAATGGTAGCCAATAACTTCTTTGAGATTCGTGCACACTGTTGCTTCAGATCCGTCGTTTTTGCTGAGACCTTATCGAAGAGCAATTGCAGCAAGGTTTTCATTTCTATCGAATTTTTTAGCATCTTTAGCGAAATTTTTTTAGTCGATGCTCTTATTTGGGATGTTATTCCACATATATATCAGCCAACAACCGTTTGCCAAACAAGGCCTTTGATTTGTGACTGCCGATTGTTAAGGCCTGAGAGTTTGTGGTCAAGTTGGTCGTAGTAGAATTAAAAATGAGATGAGAAATGACCTTTGTCTCTTATCTAATCGTTTTCTTTCTGCTTATAAACTGTAGTCTGGGTTCCTAAGTCTAACTAATCAAATCATTGCACAAACATGTTTCTTCACGTTTGAAGTTTTCTAATTGTATTCAAAGTCTGTAAGTCTGTAACTTGTAATCCAAATAACATTTGGTCACCAAAGTAATGCCAGTTTGTACACTATCAGAAAGTACTCGACATATGCGTGGAAAGTAGTACCAGGTTCAAGTTTTAGCAGCTGAATAATAAAACATCAATTTAGTTTAATTTAATATCTTAGTTGTATTAAATTTAATGCATTTGGCACGCAAAATCTATATAGACAGTCTTTTCGAGTGTGTAAATTTCAATGGAATACAACTAGGCTAAGAGTCCTCTTCTCGAAAAGCTAATTACCATCTTTTGTGCATTATAATTCATACTACATGTTCAGAGTAAGCCCAAGTAATTATTGAGTACACATAGAAAAAAGAAATCGATGTAGATAGAGCAACTTGTTAACTATAGAGCACTTTTAATTTTTTTGGGTAAGCAGGATACCCTGAGAAAAAACAATCCACATATGTCACCCATAAGGCCATAACTATGAACAAGTGTTGTATACTGTTTTTTTTTATTTTATTTTCGAGAGTGAAGTTAGAAAAGTTCAGAAAAATGAGAAATTTTTTGAAAAGCATGACATAAACAAAAAATTTCTGTAAAGTTCCAAAATTCTAAAAAAGTTTTTTTTTAAAAAAAAAGTTCAAAAAAAAATAAAATTATAAACAATAAAATAGATTTTCTTTTTTTTTTTTGACAAAGTTCGAAATTACGGAAATTAAAAAGGATCACAGGCATTCCCATGCCCTGAAGCTGTCCAACCGGTGGCCATGTTATGCGCATCTGCCACTAAGCTCCGATCAACCTTTATTATCCAGCACGTCTGAAATTCTCCGGCAATCTTCTTAATGTCTTGGAGACCCACTTACAGTCAATTGGGGTCGAAATACTTCCTCTCAGAATCTTAGCGCAGTCCGAATAAAACTGCTGCCTCTGTATCTCTTGCATATTCAATTATGAATTATCCATAGCATCAGGTCTTATAAGTTATGCTTCTAAGTATATTTCCAAACCATGTCATTATATGCTCGAAAAAGTCAGAACCCATGTCATTAAGTGTTTCAAACAGTTAGGCACTATATACACAAAGGGGAAAAAATAAAGATTCTCACTGGTCTGAGAAAAAGTGTTACATGTCAAGCAATTCGTACCGACGTACCGTCACTTACACCAAATTTACACAATTATTTTCTCTGGTTCGCAGCTTCACAACATAACCAATCAAGTGATAAACTGTGTGGATGAATGATAAATTTACAGCACATGTCCTTAACCCACGGAACGTTCCCATACTAACCAAACACCTATTTTATGGTACACTCGAATGCTACCAAAAACGGACAAACCGTAATTATTGTATGAGAATATCTAATTTCTTGCTTTTCTCTTTACTTTTTCACTTCTAAATATCATATATGTATAAATTATTTAAATAGATAGTCTATTTTAATTTTAAAAAATAATTTAGTAACAAATTGAGTTAAAATGATAATATTTTATGACTTCTTTTTAACGTGGGAATATGCAATCGCTATTTTGGTTGCGCTCTACGTAAACCCAATGTATACGTAATAGGCTGCAAACCAGGTACACCAATTAGCCGTATTATTACGTGTGTCTATATCAATTGATACGTGTCTCACGAACAATATAACCTCTTACCTCAACGACCACAATGGGGTGAGCCTACCCACATTGACCAAAAAGTGATCACATTTCATTTTGTAAAAATATGATCACTTTAATAAAGAAAATAAAGAAAAAATGACCACTTTAACACGAGCAAGTATTTTAATAATTTTCTAACAATATGAAAATTACTCGATTTTTATCAGAAATATTTAATTCATAAATCCGGTAAGAATTGAGATACAACGGTACACTAATTTCACACAGAGTCTAATTTTTGGCACCTCTTAGACTCTTACACACTCAAACAAACAAAATGAATATACAAACTCCTATTATCACCTCACCAAATTTATCATTTATGGAAAGAAAATAATATAAAAAGTAGACATACACACAATCTAGCTATTTGGCACCTCTTACACACACAAACAACCAAAATAAGATAAGTATACAAAAACTCCAATTATTGCCTCCCAATTTATGGAAAGAAAATGATATAAAAAGTAGACAAACACACAATCTAACTTTTTGACATCTCTTACAACCAAAATAAAATAAAATTGCATTATCACCTCACCAAATTTATCATTTATGGAAAGAAAGCAACATAAAAAGTAGACAAACACACAGTTTTATTCACACAATCTAACTTATTGGCACCTCTTACACACTCAAACAACCAAAATATAATGAAAATATAATAAATATATGAAAACTCCAATTATCACCTCACCAAATTTATCATTTATGGAAAGAAAATATTAGAAAAAGTAGACAAACACACAGTTTTGTTAGCTTATGTAATCCTGTCTGGGTGACATTTTGCCGTTATTTTCCAAACCCATTCTCTTTTTGTCTCCCCTTTTATTTCTCTCCTTTTCTTCCCCTTTCTCTCTCTAACATATTTCCCTTTCTCTCTCTAAAAAAAAAACAATTAATTTCCAAATGATTAATACCTTACATTATAATCATCATATTGACATACCCTTTTCATTTTCTTGCATGATGATCATATAATTAAATCAATTAAACATTACCCATTTTGTAATTTGTAATTTTAGTGGCTTTGTTGTATTTGAGCTGATTTTGGTCCACATTTTAGGGTTTTTGATGTGCCCATGTAGTAAAGTTTCAATCTTTTTTATTTGAGCCTGCAGAATAAGAGGAATATTGAGTTGTTTGACTTTTTTTGTTGGGTGTGTAATAAGTTTTATTGGGTTGTTATATGTATAGCAAGTTGTTGAATTTGATTGGATTGTTGTGAGGTGGGAAAGATTGATGCTTTGGTGAATTTGGGGGGTTAATTTATCTCCCAAGGGTTGGTTTTTATTGGGTATTTGTTGGATTTTGGGTTGGTGGGGGGTTGAAAGATTGAGAGGTGAAAAGGGTGGTTGAAGATGGATCATATAGTTGGTGGGAAGTTCAAGATGGGGAGGAAAATTGGGAGTGGATCATTTGGGGAGCTGTTTTTAGGTATAATGTCTTGTTTTTGGTTGGTTTTTGCTTTAATTTGGTTAAGAATTTGAGGGGCTTGACTAAAATTTGATGTTTTTGTTTGATTCATTTAGGGGTGAATGTCCAAACTGGTGAAGAAGTGGCTGTTAAGATGGTATGATCTTTGTTGAATTCTTTGTCTTTTGTGTAGTTTTCAGTTATTGGTGTATTAGCTTGGTAAATGATGTTTGAGTTATGTGGTGTAAAGTCATGGATTGGGTGATTGAAATGCTTGATGATATGTGCTTAGACGGTAGAGCTGGAAAAGCTTGGTTTTCAGCTTATTATTCTGTTTTTAGTTGACAATTTATAGTCACAAGTTAAGTTAAAGTGGTCACTTTTTATTGACATTGTGTAAAAGTAATCAGCTTAAGCTAGAAAATGACTAGTTTAAGACCTTTCGTTGAAATTAGACGGTCTTATACAAGACTTTGCTGTGTTGTATGGTGTGTTTGGTTGTAATCACCTTTACAATGTAATGGCTTTTACGTACTAAAAGCTGTAGAATGATGTGGGAATTTGAGGAAGAAAGAGGAGTGTTGTGGAGGGAGGTGGTAATTGATTACATCAACCCTTGTAATGGCCATTTCTCAACTTCAGTCCATGTAAAAGCCAATATATGAGTGGATGTAATTAAATACCCTTCCTTTCTTGTTACTCAACTCTCTCCTCTCCATTTCCCTCCCAATCTGAATTAAACTGACTCCATCATATTGTAATTTTAGTCATGCTACCAAACGTAGCGTTAAGGTCATGGAGTTTGTATCTCATGTGCTATCACTGGCAGCAGTTTAGTTTTGTTAGAGAAAGAACCTTGGATAAGAAGAGCGTAGGTCATTTCGTCCATGCTTATGTGGGTAAGAGAGACCCATTTGAAATGTGTAGATGAGTAGCCCAGTGCATGTGTCCGGGTGCGTCTATGTGTACTATCTATGTGTACTATCGATGTTTCCTGGTAGTACTAGTGTTCATGAAAGTAGCAAATTTGCTTTTTAGATAGTCTTGCCACAATTTTGTATTGTATAAGCAATGCGTGTGTGTTATATGTATCCTTTTCTTAGTTTCTAACGTAATGTGACCTTGCAGTGTATATTCTTATCTCTTAGATTTTTATTGCTATTGTTACAGGAATCAGTGAAAACTAAGCACCCCCAACTTCACTACGAGTCGAAATTGTATATGTTACTTCAAGGAGGAAGTAAGTTTGTTATTATATATATGTGTTCTGACTTCTGATATAGTTGGGAAAAGTAAGTTTTGCGCTGTGTAGTATTCTTCCTTGGTTCTCATTAGGTTCTGTATGAAATTTGAGAAGGTTTTATTGTATAATGTAAACGTGATGAGTTTTGGTCACTAGGAAGTAGGAATCATATGGGTATAAGATTGAAAACTTGGTTTTTAGTTTGACACTGAAAATGTGCAGCATACTTCTCCTATTGTAGGTTATATTTGGTTTATTAAATTAGAGATTGGAGGCTACATGGCTGTCCCTCCGATGTTTATCAGACCAATACACCGATGCTTTCTGTGATTCTGTCAATTTTGAAAGAAACATTAATCATGTTATCCAGTTCGATTTCTGCAGCATTCTGCTTGGGTACATTTTACCTGTTTCAAACTGACACATGTTGGGAAATAATATACGCACACCATAAGCCTTTTGTATCATCTAGTCTAAGTTATGTCTTTTACAAGCTGTCTCTGACTATTAAATGTCCTCTTTGGTAATCTGCTTGATGCGGTATGCAATCACTGGAAACTCTCTTTCTGTAATTATTATTGCCTAGTCGTACAGAATCATCTCTACTGCCATCAAGCATAATATTTTACAAGTTATGACAACTTTCTGAAATGTATCTTTTGTGGTTGAAGCCGGAGTTCCAAACATCAAGTGGTTTGGAGTTGAAGCTGAACACAATGTAATGGTTATCGATCTTCTCGGGCCAAGCTTGGAAGACCTGTTTAACTATTGCAGCAGAAAGTTCTCTCTCAAAACAGTATTAATGCTTGCTGACCAGTTAGTAAGTATTTTATGTATGAACCTTTAGGGATCATTATCTACAGCTACTGATGATCTATTTTGCTATATTTGCTCTCAGATCAACAGAGTTGAGTACATGCATTCAAGAGGTTTTCTACACCGTGATATAAAACCTGACAATTTCCTAATGGGCCTTGGTCGCAAAGCGAACCAGGTATTTTCTTGAGCTTCATTTCAAAATCTAACTCGTGCCGTTCTTTGTTACGACTCCTTTATGTTTAATTTTACAGTGCCTTAGTGCTATGGTCATCGACTTTGGTAATAGTAGGGGCTTAATTGGAGTAAAGTTGCTGCATACTCCATATGAAACAGACCGTAAAAAACCCATGTAATTTTTTTATTAGTTTAGTAAATAGAGGACTTGTGCACATTTACCATTCAAGTCTCTTGCCTGGATTATGATTATTAAAATTTCACTTGAATTTGCGGTGTAATTTTAGTCAGAGCTCTTTGTGATTTTCAATGTATTCATGACCATGCTCCACCTGAAAAGATGAAATCAAATACAAGAGAGAAAACTGCAACCAGGAGATGATTGAATAGATAATCTGTAAATTTAATTGTGCTGAAAAGGGCAAACACACTTTTGCAGCCATTATACAGACTCACTGTTGGGTTACTATTGGATATTTTATTTGTTTGAGGGAAGTTAGATATTGACTTCTGGAAAAAGTTTTCCACAGCTGTTTCTGATGTGTACGCTCCAAACCAGATTAAAGAAGAAGATTAGCACAATTACTAGTTATCATTCTGAAGCTGGTAATAACCTGGTAACATTTTTCCTGATGTAGGTATACATTATTGACTATGGATTAGCTAAGAAGTACAGGGATCTCCAGACTCATAAGCACATACCATACAGGTAGCATTTAGACTGCAATCTCACTGGCTCCTAATTTGAATTTGTTTCTTATATGAACATTGATTATCCGCTGGTCCATCTTCATTTATGTAAATCATTTTTCGCAGTTTTGGGATGTTGGAATCCCCTCTTGGTGTTATTCTATGTATTTGTTTTGAGCGCTGACTGGTTAAACGTGTTTCACAGAGAGAACAAGAGCCTTACTGGCACAGCCCGTTATGCAAGTGTGAA
Source organism: Corrigiola litoralis (assembly GCA_901111285.1). Classification (NCBI taxonomy): domain Eukaryota; kingdom Viridiplantae; phylum Streptophyta; class Magnoliopsida; order Caryophyllales; family Caryophyllaceae; genus Corrigiola; species Corrigiola litoralis. Next base: position 10,768 of record CAAKMY010091593.1, on the reverse strand, counting down.
TACTCATCTTGGAATTGGTTAGTGGCTAACCATATGATACTATGTTTTATTTCTGTCTCACTTTGATTGAGAAGGTTTGCTGGTTTACTTGAAGGAAAATTTGATTTGGCTGATTGTTTTGCAGAACAAAGCAGACGAGATGATCTTGAATCTCTTGGCTATGTTCTTATGTATTGCTTAAGAGGAAGGTTGATACAAATATTCTTTTGGTTTTATTGTTATTCTCGCCCGTCCCAAAAAATGTTTGCAGTTTGACCAACTTATGTCAATTAGATTTGAATAAGTATCTTTAGAGAAATGTCTTTTGCTTGATTATATTCTTGAATTTTGCTGTCGAAATTGGTCAAATTTGCAAATATCTTAATATCTCCCTTCTTTGCAGACTAGGACTTTCATTTATTCATCTTTTTGTTTCTGATTTTTGGTGTAATTTCTTTGGAACAGTCTGCCTTGGCAAGGGCTAAAAGCAAATACCAAGAAGCAGAAATATGATAAAATTAGTGAAAAAAAGATGATGACTCCCATAGAGGTGAGGCCTCTTTTCTGTATATTTATAGAAATCAAAGCACTTGGTTGTATTTATTTTATTTTAATTAGAACCTAGGATTCCCGTACTTCAGCCTCCGACATCTATGGTTAAATTTTCTGGATAGTAGTTAGATGAATGATGGTTGTTGATTCTCTTGGCTTCATGGCTGATATATTTCTTGATCGTTGTTTGCTCTTGCATACACGTGTTTGTCCTGGCTATCGCCCAAGAAAAGTGAGGTGTTTCCTCGTGACCTTTGTTGAATTGAATAATGATGCAGAGTTTTTGACGGATCTACAGACGACTGACAAAGTTTCACATAATTTGTGATCACAAAAGCATTGTGTTTATTTCTAGACTTAGTTAACTTTGTGGTGTGAGTAAGTGGGAGGTATCTCGACCATTGAGTTCTAATTTGACAATTTCTGCAATTGCATTGCTAGTCTGGACAACTTCTTCCATTACTTGCAAACTTTAGTACCGATTTGTGCATCTCATAGTGGCAATATCTTGGCAGGTTCTTTGCAAATCATATCCGTCCGAGTTTGTATCATACTTCCACTACTGCAGATCATTGCGCTTTGAAGATAAGCCTGATTATGCATATTTGAAGAGGTTGTTCCGAGACCTATTTATTCGTGAAGGTAAATGAGTTCAATAAAATCTCGATTTGATGCTTATGAATGCTTTCCGTGTCAGATCTTACTTAGTATTCACATTGATCAGCATTGTACTACTGTTAATGGTCCCTCTGCCTTTTGATCCGCTTTTCTTTTCAAATCTTTCAATTGCGTGCGTATTGGCATGGATGAAACCTTACTTATACTTCTCTATAGGTTACCAGTTTGATTATGTGTTTGACTGGACTATAATGAAATATCCCCAGATTGGTGGTAGCTCTAGAGCACGGGTAACTGGTTTTTGTTTGTTTATTCTTGTTGGATTGTTTTTCTTTATTATTATATGTTATTAACTTGATTGCTTTGTTTGTTCTCCAGCCTCCTGGTTCTAAGCCAGCTTTAAACGCAGGGCCATCTGTAGAAAGACCAGAAAGGGCCTCAGGTTTGGGTTTTCCCCTCCTTCCTCTTCTTTTACTGAGACAATATAGTTTCAGCTGAAAACATAGATTCCTGTAACTGTTAGGTTTATGTATTTCAAAAGGCCAGGTTGAATTATCTACAATTCAGAAGTTTATGTTTCTCGAATCTTTCTGTACATCGGGTTACTTGTTAGTTGTGAGAGGTACTGTAAGCTGACTTCAAGTAGAGCGAGTTGTGAGTATGTTATTTGATAAAGAGATTCTTTGAATTGCTCCATCTAGGGTACTAATGTTGAGATAATTTGTCTTTGTCCTACCTTATTAAACTGCCTTGTGCCTCAGTTTATATTTTGTCATGTAGTGGGGCGAGATCTTCGGGATAGACTCTCTGGTGCAGTGGAGGCCATATCTAGACGAAATGGTTTGGGTTCGGCTGATCATTCCAAGCACAGGAGTTCACAAGATGTAACTACATCCAGAGATGTGGTAAACTCCTATGATCTCTTTCTGCTTTGGTAATCCTGAATTTTCTTTTCTTTGAAAATTTCTACTGAACTGGATTCATAATTATCCCTCAGCAAACCTGGCCTTCTTGTATATTCGCCATCACTGTAACTTAGATAGGCATTTCCTCTTTTGCTGTAGGTGCTTGGTTCTTACATTCTCATGCTCATTTAGATCCTGTTATAACATTATGTATGTTATGTGGGGTTCATAAGTAATTCATAAAAACGCCTCACAAATTTGTCAGTCCTGCTGGTAGGGATTCTAATTGGTATATCGTAGGGCTATGCTCCTTCACTTATCTAAATATCTAATTGAACATGCTGCATGTTTCTTTATGCTGCACAATCGTATATAATTTGTTTGTTTCTTTCCGACTGCCAATCTATAAAATTCTGACATGACCTTCTAAATCTTAGCTAAGAGACTCTGAGAAGGCAAACATTTCCAGAGTTAGCAGCACCTCTAGAAGAGCTGCAGCTGTCTCTAGCAGCAGGCCAACCTCTTCTGCGGAACTTGGGGAGAACCGTGTTGGTCGACTTGCCTCGAATGGTGTCCGCCATTCTTCATCAGTACAGAGACTTCAACAAGGAACAGAGTCTAGGCCAACTTCAAGAACCCGTGCTTCTGCATCAAGAGGGATTCGTGATGACCACATTCGTAGTTTTGAACTTCTCTCTCTCAGAAAGTGAAAGGGGGTGATTTGCTCACTAAGACATCTCACAAGCCAAAAGATATTTGCGTTTCAATATCTTGATCTGGGTGCTATCTTACTCAAATGTATTATCATTTTTATCTGCCTCACTTTCTTTTATCTTGATGAAAGAATTTTGACCAATGTGATGTGTTGTCCACTTTTCCCTGGCTATTCAATGATACAGAAAAGCGTACTAAAAATGTTTGCTGTGCAGACCAAGGCCTCCTGGCTATCAAGGCTGAAGCAGTGTCAAACTGTCAATTCATCATTCTTAAGTCTTTTGTTATGCTGTTTTGTTAGTTGTATTACTAAACTAAACTTTTGGAATGTGGAATTAATTCCCCCAACCCCTTCTCCCCTCTACATACCGTACTTTGAAGTACAAATAAATTGGTGTTGTTTAGTGGCTTCTTTGAGCTTGGTTAAACATCCTGAGTTCTAGCTTATTTGATCTTATGGTTGAAATTATAGTCATGTTTAAGATGAGTTTAAAGGGTTCCGAAAGTCCTTCATTGAACTAAAAAGCATAATCATGAACTGGTCGAGATTGAATGTCTTAGTAAAAATATGTTAGGTGTGCCTTGGCAAAGATGCGATGTGCAGGAGCTTTTTTGTTGACGAAGAAGGGAAATACACGGAGGAATCCACACTTTCAACCCAGTTCTTGCAGTCTTGGTACCAGAGAAGCCTTGCAATATTTAATTGAGAATGCACATATGAAACAAGCTTATGAATAATGAATTCTAAAGAAACCACTGGATTCGAACTCTGGACTATTAGGATTAACAATTACGTACATAAAAGCTAAACTCAACTGAGTTAAAATTAACGAGAATCAAACATCCAATCTCGTCATAGGAGTGAAGAATTTCTAATTTTATCAACTAAAATCACATAAAAAAATTTCGATTTACCAAAGTGAAGTGTAACCCACGAAAAAACTTTGTTAAATAGAATCGGTCGAAAATTGGCAAGAGGTATCCTAGATATATATAATGAAAAATGGAAAAAGAAAATTGCCAAATAAAAACGTCTACGATGCACATGCTTGTATTGAGCGCGAAACACGCCGTAAAACTATCAAGAAAAAGAAATGGCATTACCACATCTTCAACTATGCACTACACCCTATGAACATGCTTGTTAACTTTCGAGACATTTTCCGTAAAATCAAAAATCGACCCAAAAAGCCGGTTTTTGTGGACTATAACCCACGAAAAACCTCGTCTCGACCCAAAAATAGAATTCGACAAAAATGGGAAAGTAGGATCCTAGATACACATGCTTGTATCGAGCGGGAAACACGCTGTAAAACTATCAAGAAATAGCAATGGCAATGCCACATGCTTCAATAATGCTCCTATACACCATATGAACATGCTTGGTAAACTTCAGAATTTTTTCCAGAAAATCAAAAATCGACACAAAAAGCCGATTTTGTGGACTATAACCCACGAAAAAACCACGTTTCGGCCCCGAAATAGAATTGGACGAAAACTGGCAGGAGGCATCCTATATACATATAATGAAGAATGGAACAAGAAAATTGCCAAAAAGTAGCCATGGCGTAGCCGAAACCATCGGTTTCGTCCACGATACACATGCGTGTATCAAGTGGGAAACACGCTGTAAAACCATCAATAAGAAGGAATGGCATTGCCACATGCTTCAATTATGCTCCAATACACCCTATGAACCTCTTGGCAAATTTCGCAACTTTTTCCTGAAATCAAAAATCGACACAAAAAGCCGAATTTGTGGACTATAACCCACGAAAAAACCTCGTTTTAGCCCCGAAATAGAATTGGACGAAAATTGGTAGGAGGCATCCTATAAACAGATAATTAAGAATGGAACAAGAAAATTGCCAAAAAGTAGCCCTGGCGTTGCATAAACCATCAGTTTCGTCCACGATGCACATGCATGTATCGAGCGGGAAACACGCCGCAAAACTATCAAGAAGAAGGAATGACATTGCCACATGCTTCAATTATGCTCCAAAACACCCTATGAACCTGCTTCTTCAATTTCGGGACTTTTTCAAAACATAAAAAATCGACCTAGAAAGCCGGTTTTTGTGGATTATAACCCACGAAAAAACGTTGTTTTGGACCCGAAATAGAATCAGACAAAAATTGGCATGAGTCATCCCTAGATACATATATTGAAGAATGGAACAAGAAAATTGCCAAAAAGTAGCCATGGCGTAGCCTAAACAATCGTTTTCGTCCACGATGCACATGCATGTATCGAGCGAGAAACACGCCATAAAACTATCAAGAAGGAGGAATGTCATTTCCATATGCTTCAATTATGATCAAATACACCCTATAAACATG
>CAAKMY010091581.1:1434-12912 GCA_901111285.1 Corrigiola litoralis | reverse complement strand
TGTCTAGGCTGTTTTTTGAAAATATGCTTGTTCCATTCACCATAATATGTGTCTAGGATGCCTCCTGCCAATTTTGGTCCATTTTCATTTCGTGACCGAAACGAGGTTTTTTCGTGGGTTATAGTCCACAAAAACCGTTTTTTCGGGTTAATTTTTGTTTTTCGGGAAATGTTACAAAAGGGATCAAGCATGCTCCTAGGGTATATTGGGGGAAAAATTGTAGCATATGGCAATGTCATTCCTTCGTCTTGATAGATTAACGGTGTGTTTAACGCTCGATTCGAGCATGTGCATAATGGACGTAATTGACAGTTTGGGCTATGCCTACGCTGCTTTTTGCAAATTTTCTTGTTCCATTTACCATTATATGTGTCTAGGATGCCTCCATCCAAATTTGGTCCATTTTCATTTCGGGGCCGAAACGAGGTTTTTTCGTGCCACAAAAACCAGCTTTCTGGGTCGATTTTTGATTTTTTGGGAAATGTTACGAAAATGACTAGCAATGCTCATATAGTATATTGGGTGGAAATTTGTAGCATATGGCAATGTCATTCCTTCGTCTTGATAGATTTACGGTGTGTTTAGCGCTCGATTCGAGCATTTGCATAATGGACGAAACCGACGGTTTGGGCTATGCCTAAGCTGCTTTTTGAAAATTTTCTTGTTCCATTCACCATAATATGTGTTTAGGATGCCTCCAGCCAATTTTGGTCCATGTTCATTTCGGGGCCGAAACTTGGTTTTTTCGTGGGTTATAGTCCACAAAAACCGGTTTTTTGGATCGATTTTTGTTTTTTCGGGTAATGTTACGAAAGTGACCAAGCATACTTCTAGGGTATATTGGGGGAAAAATTGTAGTATATGGCAATGTCATTCCTTCGTCTTGATAGATTTACGATGTGTTTAGTGCTCGATTCGAGCATGTGCATAATGGCAAAACCGATGATTTGGGCAATGCCTAGGCTACTTTTTGTAAATTTTCTTGTTCCATTCACCATTATATGTGTCAAGGATGCCTCCATCCAATTTTTGTATATTTCCATTTCGGGGCCGAAACGTGGTTTTTCGTGTGTTATAGTTTACAAAAATCGGAGTTTTGGGTTATTTTCGTACAAAAACCTCCTTTCGGTCCCTGAAATGGAGTTGGATGAAAATTGAAAGGAGCCATCCTAAACACATATAATGGATTATGGAACAAGAAACACTGCAAAAAGTAGCTTAAGCATTGCTCAAACTATCGATTTTGTGAATTATACACATGCTCGAACCGAGCATTAAACACATCGTTAAAATCTTATGACGAAAGAATGATATTGCCATATGATTCAATATTATATCATGGGAGCATACTTGGTCACTTTTGAAATATTTCTCGGAAATCAAAAACCGAGCCACAAAAATGCGATTTTTGTGGACTATACCCACGCAAAAACCTCGTTTCGAGCCCCGAAATGGAATTGGATGAAAAATGGGAGGAGCTATCCTGGATAAATATGATGGATTATAAAACAAGAAACACGGCAAAAAGTAGCCTAGACATAGCCCAAAACATCGGTTTTGTCCATTATGCACAAGCTCGAATTGAGCGTTAAACACACCGTAAAACTATCAAGACAAAAGAATGACATTGTCATATGTTATAAATGTATTGTATATACCCTAGGGCCATGTTTGGTCACTTTCGTAACCTTTGCCTAATAAAGCAAAAATCGACCTAAAAAGCCGATTTTTGTAAACTATAACCCACGCTAAAACCTCGTTTCTAGCCCAAAAATGGAATTGGATGAAAATTGATATGAGCCATCCTCGACATATAATGGATTATGGAATAAGAAACACTGCAAAAAGTAGATTAAGTATAGATCAAATCGTCGGTTTTGTTAGTTATGCACATGCTCGAATTGAGCGTTAAACACACCGTAAACTATCAAGACGAAAGAATGGTCTTGTCATATGCTAAAATTATACTCCAATATAGCCTAGGAGCATGCTTGGTCATTTTCGAAACATTTCATTGAAAAGCAAAATCGACAAAATAAGGCGGTTTCTTGTGGACAACCAACGCATAAACCTCGTTTCGGGCTACAAAATGGGATTGGATGAAAATTGACGTGTGTCATCCTAGACACATATAATAGAGTATGAAACCAAAAAATACGGCAAAAAGTAGCCGAGGTATAGCCCAAAACATCGAATTTATCTATTATGCACATGATCGAATTGATAGCTAAACACACAGTAAAACTATCAACACGAAGGAATGACATTGCTATATATTACAATTATATATACTGCAATATACCCTAGGAGCATGTTTGGTTTCTTTCAGAACATTTCCCGGAAAATCAATAATCGACCCAAAAATCAATAATTGAGCCCTCCTAGACACATATAATGGATAATGGAACAAGAAACACTGAAAAAAGTAGCTTATGCATAGCTCAAACCATCGATTTTGTCAATTATGCACATACTCGAATTGAGTGTTAAACACACCGTAAAACTATCAAGATGAAAGAATGACATTTCTATATAATACAATTATACTCCAATATACCCTAGGAGCATGCTTTGTCAATTTCAGAATATTTCTCAGAAAAGCAAAAATCGACCCAAACAAGTGGTTCACGCTGAAACCCCACGTCGAAGCCCGACCTAGCATTTAAAAATAATTTGTGTAAGCCATCCTAGAGAGTTACATGTCTATAACAAAAAAGTGTCTATAATGACCTACGAGCTCTAATAAAACAATTTACAGCCAATGCCATGGATTTTATCCATGATGCACATGCATGTATTATTTGTGAGACTTGATAAACCTATTAATATGATGGAATAGGAACCTCATATGGCTCAATACACTAGTAAGGATATTAGTATTTACGGGTATGTGATGGTCACTTTTAGTAACATGTTCGAAAAAATAAATGATTGGTTCCCAAAATATGCTGTTTTAGAGGATTATATAATATATATAGCAACTCCTAACCAAACTTTTTTTCCAGCCTGTAGCCCTGTACTAAAATTGATCGTAATGCATCTGTCTCTTTGGGGCTATTGTTTGTGAAAGAGCTGGTCCTAAATAACTCAAGTCTTCAAAGAGATGCCTGCGATTAACTTCACGCCATAGGTGACAATTCCTTCGCACGCAAAATGTACAAGTTTGTGACAATTATATGAAGCACTTCAGCACGCTAAAGCTTGAAGTTTGCCCCAATTACTCATAATTATGGAGCATAATAAGTAGACAGTTGAGTAATAACTTAGCATCTTGTATTAAGAAACTCTTATGCGACTAAAATTATATTAGAAATGTCTTTGTTAGGTATTGATCCACTTATTCATCACCTGCTTCGTACTATAAATGTGACTTTGAACACCAAATTAGGCAAAATATCAACAGGGCAAACAACTCCAACTTCAATACCAATTTGCTAACATTGAATAATATGTGCTCGTATTCATATGCAATGGTAAACAAACAACTTAAGTATAACCAAATTAAAGCCGAGGGCTACAAGGACATTTTTTAGCCGCTTCGACTTGACAGTTTTCAAACTATACCCAACATCGGCCATTTCTACACTATGGCACTATCCTTATGACAATTAAATAGACAAAAAGACCCCTAATTTCCTCCCACTTCCCTCGAGCTAAGGGAAACAAAATCATTCGAAAAAAGAGATGATAAAAGGGGTACATTTGGTATTGTAATATATTTTCTCCATCCTATTTGATTTGCTTCATTCCTCGAAATATGTAAATTTGGCAAATGAAGCGAATTTAGTGTGACATAAACATTTTAGACCCTAAAATTCTTTCCAATGAAGGTTTGACCAAATTGCCAATTAGCAGGAGCTATGTTCAAGGATGTAGAGGTGCGTTTGTCACTGGCTGTGACGCGGAACGAAAGTGACTGACCAACCAGAACAGAGTTCGACTGCCAGTTCTGACCCCAGTTACGGCTCAAGCTCATCCACCCTGTCCTTGACCCCTTGACACTAGCACTCACTACATCACCCGCACCTGCGACGTTGCTGATCAACACCAAGTTGAAGTAACGGAAGCCGTTGATTGTGAATCTGATGCCACCATGTTTTCGGCATGGGACCCTGTACAACATAAATAATGCGGTTCAACTTACGTGTATCATGCAAATTACTTTAATTAACAAGGATTCTTAGGAATAAAGATTAGCTTATACTAGCAAAGCAAGATCATTTATGTTAGGAAGCACAAAATTGCCACGTTAAGGTACTTTAGTGGAAATGGGACGGACAATAAGCAAATTGTTGTACACCTTTGTTTTCACTCTTCCTAGTGGCAAAGACTAAACTTTTCATAATTGTTCATGTATCTTAGTCTAAAAAAGATGTACTAATCATAAGTTCATACCTAGGTTTACTTTTTGCCAGTGTATTATCTAGGGTACATTAGAACGGTTAAGATTGCGGGAGAAAGGGATACCAGGAATCAAAATCCGGGACAACACTATATGGCGATACGCCTATACAGGTTGAACTTCCAACAATTTACAATTTACCGTAGATAAAACGTCACTGTTTTCTTGAGCTATAATTAGTGATTTAGTGCCACAATAACTAATACGGAGTAAGACTCAAAAACATAGGAAATCAGAGTAAGACAGAGCAAAGCATGAGCGTTCTTACCTACGGAAAGCAACAGGGACTATGCCAGCGCGGTACTCAGCAATCTTAAGAAACATAGGCATAGCGAGGTCGAAATGCGGGCGAGGAGGGTTGCACCACCCACCATTGTCACTAGGCAAGTCATAGTTTGGCGGGCAGAAATTTGTAGCTGTAATGAAGATTGATGGGCTGCCCGGGTGGCACCAGCGTGGATCATCAGCACACTTGAGTTCGAAGCAGGCACCACAACTCTGACCACTATTGAATAAGGCAGTGCTCAATGCAGCAGTGTTCACTCCATAGCCTTGGCTGTACAAGTTTCCGTATCCACATGCTCCTCCTACACATCCCAAATAATACTATTAGTAATGAACAAGATTGTGTTAGGATAATTCTGCCCTGGCTATAATTTATGTTTCTCCTTAAACATTGTTTATCACAATGATCAAAATCAATAGCTATCAATCAATATGCTACTATGTCTATGCTAATTTTGTACTCATTGTCGAATTTCCTATGTTAGTACTTCACTTGTTTCTAGTGATATGTAACTTACGGTTGGAATGTACTGACTGCCGACTTTGCTATTCGACTATATAACAGCCATAGTCTACAGACCACTAGAAACCATGGGAGCCGGGACATTCCAAACCATGTAATATAACTATATAAGTAACATATTTTATGATTAAAAACTATTAAGAGGTAAAGTCTAGTGTCACTCCATAATTCAAATTACAATGTGAAAGGAAAAATGAAACTAATGAACTTTAAAACATGGAGTTAAGTTCTTCAACAAGGTACGTACCCATGGTTCCGGAGGCGTCCGAGCCACCATAAAATGTGGCGTGGGCAGTTTGCCAAGCGCTGCCAGAGTAGGCGCCGGGCATTCTAGCGCTAATGGGAGAAAACAGTAAGGAAAGAGACAGGAGTATAGGGAGGATTATGGCAGCCATCGCAAAGAGAGGGGGAAGAGTAGGGGATAGGGAAATGAGTTAGAGTTGAGAGTATGAGATGGTGGGAGCAGAGGAGGGGCAGAGTACTTATATAGGGGGGAAAATAGTTGATTTCCCTCCGTAATCAATGCGGATTGGTCACTCTTCTCTCTAGTGTGTGACTGTGTGATCAATTTTCTTGCTTTTTTAGCTTGACTCTCTTTGTATTATAAGAGAGGGCATAAATTATAGTCTTATTTTCAACCTCATAACGCTTTGTGGCTTGTGACCTGTGAGTCTGTGACTGTCTGTTTGCCAATATCCAATATGGTAAATTTTTCACATTCAAAACCAATCTGTGTTGCCTTTTCAATTTCCATTTTGGGTGGGTAGAAATTCGGATTTTTTTTCCTCTTATAAAGGGTAGGTTATAATACAATTCAGGGCAAATTCATGAAAATTCCACTTAGTGAAGTAAATTTCTTTGGCTCCTATAAATTACAGGTGATGCCATCTCATGTTGCTAAACTTGAGGTGTCTGAAGGTTTTGTCTTCGGCGTAAATTTATATAGAACTAATTGTTGTACAAAAACGACAGGGATAAACAATAAGCAAAACCCAAAATGTATCTGCCTGATATTGCTGAATATGGATTTGATTTGCACAATCCCTGCTACTTCTAGTAGTAAAACAGTGGCATAAGGCAATTCTTACACATTTTTCTTTAAGGGTTCTGTTGGCGTTAGAGCCCTTAATAAAGAAATTCCAATTATGAAGTATTGAAAGTAAAAGCATATATAGATACGAAGGCAACTGGGGCGGAGATTAGCATGAAAGTGGAAGACCATCACTAAAGGAGCAAATAGCCTAATATGAATCCGCTTTGCTTCACTCACAAGTTGTGCTATGAATGGCAATCCTTGTTTGACTTTCTGTTTCTTAGTAACTAGCCCCTCATCTGGTAAAAAGTTGCAATCAGGTTAAATAGCAACTGTACTTCGTACCTTCAATTTCATTTCCTTTTCCAGCTGCCTTGAGGATTCTTCATTGTCTAGTGGCGAGGCAATTCAGTTGATGCTATACGGGAGTGACTTGAGTAGAACTAATTCAATACTTTAATGTTTGTTCTTATGTAAAAGCACAGTATATAATGTAAGTTATGAAATGATCGACAGATTCAAACTTAAAAATTTGCGGTACGCGCGTAACATTTCTACTATCCTTTATCATTCTCTATGTTTTTCTGTCATGCTCCTTCCAAAACCTGGGGAAATACCTTGAAGATACCTTTCATAAAAAAACATGTAGGAAGGAACGTAGTGTAGGAGAGAAGAAACAAAATCTTTGTGTGTAATTGTGTAAAATCACTACCTTCAAAATATGAAGACAACGCAATAGTATGATTGAAAAATTATTGTGACGGCCTATGAAACTTCAATCGACAGAAAAGAACTTCAAGAACCACACGTACAAGGGACACTTTCATGACATTCTAAATTATAGATTTATACATGTCCTTGTCAAGATAAAATTTGTATAAGAACATCATATTTTCAAACCATGGCAAGACTAAGCTAGGAACTTATTCAATTCTTAACCACAACAATCTAATTAGTAGTGATTCCCTTTGGATCCAAATAGTGTACATATCATACACCAATGAACTAAAATTGAAATGCAATCTTTGAATTCAAATTCTAATGTGACGTAAATTTCTAAGAAAAATGCTGACTCAATTGAAAAAGAAGTGATTGCATTATATTATCACATGCGTTGAGTGTTCCTCCGCCAAATGCCCACTTGTATTTATACTCTCTTTTTTATGAAGTGACAAAAAACTAATTGTAGAGGAAGGAAAAAATAGTATCATGTACCACTTGTTAGGTTGTCCAAAGTTACACTACTCTCTTTGTCCCTGAATAAACTTCATATTGGATTTTTTTTTACTCTTTACGAGCTTATGAACACTTTAACCATTTTTTTTTTCTTAATTTATATGTTAAATTAATTTGCTTAACAAATATATAGTTTTTAAAAGATAAATGAAAACAAATGTGTATGTGTTAGTTTCATGGATAATATTTTAAATTGGATAATTAATTTACAGACATGTAAAGGAGTATTAGAATATAAAAGTCCATTAATTATACTTTTGATTGAGTTGGTTTCTAAAATGGTATCAGAATAGAATGGACTAAGAAATTTTGAATTTAAATCTGGGATAATCCCTCATGTGGGCTTATGCTTTTAGTGAAGTTGAATCCCTAACAACTAGTAATAGATAAAAATACTATGCATGGATTACAAAAAATCTCATCCCATTCTCCTCTACAACTTGATTCGATAACATCCCCGATCAAGAGTTACTCGATTTTCATTTGATGTCCCTTGTTATAGAAAAAATAGGACGAACATCTGGCCTTGGAATATTGTCAACTTTGAGCTGATATTTCATGCAAACTCGACGTAAGGTAGACACTTCAAGCTTTCAAGGCTACTTTGCATGGGAGTCGCTGTTATAAATATATGATAAGGTTCCAACATTTCCACAATAAAGGCCTCGCTTGGATTGAGGGTAAACTATTAAGGGGGTAATGGAAGTAAATAAAGGAGGGGATGTATGGAGAGGTGGTGGTTGGTGGGGGGATGACCATCCATTTTGGAGGGTAACTATCACCCCATTTGGGAGGTGGGAAACTATTACCCTCCTTTTTGGGGGTAACCATTACCCTCTTCCTACCATTTTCCTCTTCCCTCCACCATCATCACCACTCCAACCCCTTTTATTTTTCTCATTACCCCCATAATCATTACCCTCATTCCAGGCGAGCCTTATCGGAGCTTTTTTGTAGATAAAAATCGAGGTTTTGGAGCCACTTACAACTAAATTTACCCGCTAAAGGAAAGGCAAGAATAAATAAAAGGGGTGGTTAATGGTTACCTGCCTGCGATTCTAGATAAAAGTCGGCTGGAGCTAACGGGAGATAGAGCATGAAGGTGGGACCTGCTCTATGCCCGCATTTAACGCTCCACGTATCGCGCCGTGCATTTACCGTACATTTGCCTTACAAGTCTCCAACAAACACTATTATTCTTGAATTTTAGTTCTCTTCCAAAATGTATTACAGTACAATCAAAAGCAAACGTCACTGGTAATATGCCTTGGACATCTGCACTCATGGCTCATGGATCCTAGGTCATAGCTGAGTCATTTATGTGTCATGGATAGTTCATTAAGTGTCCTAGTATTTTATCTTTTTCTTGAGTTTTATTAGCCTTACCAAAGTTATTATTATTATTATTACGGTTGTTCTTAATTGTGGTTGAACAAGACTTGTTGGGGTGGAGCACGTGATGAGGCTCGTTCTAACTCTCTTTTCTATTGAGTTAAAGAATAAATTTATTTTCATTAAACTTATCACATAAAAGGAACAAATTGAATCCATGATAGGGGATGAATGAATAAGTGACAATAAGAAATTATTCTCGTTAGGTTATTATAAGTTAGGTCAAATTTAAAGCTCATTTTTGGAGACATACTTTTATTGGATTATATTTCGAGAATTTAACGGTCATGTATCGTCATCCAAATTAACATATTCCAATATGGTGTGATAGAAAATTAACTCAACGAATAACCACTTGCGAAATAGACATCAGCACTAATAGTTTTCATTTTTGAGCACAAACACTATGTCTTTCTAGCCAAAGACTATTCTTTGCAACATTTATCATGAATTTTTATTATTATGAGCTCTTTTTTTTTTCTTGCAGAGGTGGCTATGAATTGATTTTAGAAAGGTTGAAACAGTTGAGATTGTGGTTGGTGCATCTCTCCAGCTTAGGTATAGAGTGGCAAAACACAAAAGAAGACAAGTGTCCTATTTTATCCCATCAACCAAATCTCAACAAAATCGTCCCACTCATCAAATATAAGTAGCAGTATAGTTTATAAGGTGTGTGTTTCAACTACACATTGCCTGCCTCTTTACTTGTTTCATCAACAAACAAGGGTTTTCCACTTTTCCCCTCCCATCCGGGGATTGAGGGTCTACCCTATGACTTACTAGAGGGCATGTGAAGTTCCTACCCAACATCTCTGTCTTCCACTGTTCTATCCCCAATAACTAACCTCTTTTTTCCTTTATTTAATGAGGTCAACACATTTGACTTCTCACTTTTTGTTTTTAAGTTGAACACACGCACATAGTTGACCATGAAACAGCGAATGTATTCAAATACTTGCACAGTTGGTTGGACTAGTCGGAAGCCTTTACTTATACTGATATAAAAGAACTTATTATCGTCACATATATTAAAGACTATAAAGTTTCTGACTTTTAAATATGTTTCAGAATGTATAAGTTTTAAAATTGAACAAATTTGATATGATGAAAGTATTT
This sequence comes from Corrigiola litoralis, assembly GCA_901111285.1. NCBI lineage: Eukaryota > Viridiplantae > Streptophyta > Magnoliopsida > Caryophyllales > Caryophyllaceae > Corrigiola > Corrigiola litoralis. The sequence goes on along the minus strand of CAAKMY010091581.1, from coordinate 2,925 downwards.
TATACAAATCTAATTATATAACTTATCTTTAAGGAAGTATTCTTAGTACTCAATTGATGGTCAAAGACTCTCTGCGAAATATATAAACAACGAATATTTTTAAATCATAGGGAGTATGGCGTTTGTTCATTTGCAATGTCCTTTCTTTTTAACTTAGATTGTGTAGATCGTTAAAGTACGTTCTAGCAACTAACCAATTACGGGCCGGGGATAGTGATATTGAATGTCACATATAATTTTATGTTAATTACAAGGCGTTTTATTTCATTTCATACTTAAACATTCTTAATCGGGCAATTGGGTCGAATTTGGGTTGCACACATTTGGTCTAGTTAATCTTAAATTGAGTTCATTCTAATTTTGAGGACATGACATTTGCCCCTAGTTAGAGGCTTTTCTTTTTTTTTTTTTTTTTGAGCAAGTTTAGTTGATTAACGATTATTCTTGTTTACGATTATAAAAGATTGACTTTCATTTCTTTGATTGAAACATATGAAAATTAAAATAGCAGAATTACATTATACAACTTTTTCTACATGCATATAATATCCTTAATTTTAAATTTTATTATATTCAATTTATATGATACTTATGTGTTTAATAATACTAAAAAATTGAAACAATATAAAAGTAACTTGACTCAATGGTCAATCAATAACGGTCCATTTTTTGAGTCACAATTTTAGTTTGTAAGTGGAGGGACAAGTACAACATGCATGTATATGACTTTCTTCTATTAAAACAGTAAGAAAAGTACTTTTTGGAATGGTTTATTTGCTCTTTTAAAAGCTAATGTGAGGAATTGTGAGGTTGTTGTAACAAAACAATCACCTAGTGGCTAGTTCCAAACTTGAGTAATTTATAATTTGCAATATGTTCTCAAGCTATTAGCTATTGTACGTTGTTTCTGACAAATTTGAAATGTTTCCTAATATTGATCTGATAGTCACATTGCCATTATCGTTTTCAGTAACTATCGATATGGCAATCACGAGTCATTTGGTACGGTGCTAGAAGCTAGCTCAATTACAAGTTGTTAAACTCAACCTATTGGACGTTTGAAGGTAACTTTACATCAATGAATATGTAGCTAGACTTGTACGAGAAGTATAAATCCATGTCGTTAATGAATAATTTGTCACACAACGAACTGTCTTTTGGCTACTATTTTTGTCTAAGCACACTCCATCATTTCAAGTAATGCATCAACAACTGAATATGCTTAATTAAATCCCCAAAGCCCAATTAATTAAGGTTTTTTAAAAAAAATTGGTAAAGAAAGCCTAATTAAGTGAATGATTCACAATTCACGTACATCACATTAATATATCATGCTAAACAGCCTAAACTCGACTATCACATCAATTTATCATGTTAAACAGCCTAAACTCGACTGTTAGCTAAAAAACATCTTTTACCTAGAGGCTCGTTTGGTATCAGTGTTGGTTTTCAATTTTCAGTTTCTTTGAAAACCAAGATCCAGTTTCTGAA
>CAAKMY010091570.1:0-24881 GCA_901111285.1 Corrigiola litoralis | reverse complement strand
TGTCCCCCCCCCCCCCCCCCCTCCACCATACTCTCTCAAGCCGAGTTAGTTTACCAATTCTTCCGCAAGGTTTTCAAATGCTGTACTGCACCTCACATATGTTTGGTTTCATATTCTGATCATCTACAAGTCTATGCGTACTCCCTCTTCAGCTATTGCTTCTTTGCTAAATCTGTTTGAGAATATAAGGAAAGTTAGTCAAGTTATAATGGCCATTTCTTTGCTCTGCCTACCCACCCTCTCTTGTCTCAGTTGATAAGTTGACACTCTTTGTTATCAACAGGCAATGCTGGTTCATCCTGATAAAAATATGGGAAATGAAAAGGCTGCAGAAGCTTTCAAAAAGCTTCAAAATGCTTATGAGGTAACATTTACTCTCTTTAGTCTTGTATATGCATTATGTTTAAACCGTTTCTTTTCTCTAGTGTGAACTTTTACAAAACTATGTTTGTTTTTTTAGGTTTTGCTGGATTCTTTGAAGCGAAAAGCATATGACGATGAACTTAGGAGGGATGAGCTGCTGAACTATTTCTACAGTGCTTCTCAAAAGGTGACCTGTATTTGTATTTGTATTTTCTCTTTTTGTTACTACACATAATCTTATATGACAACTGGCGAGCAGAAACTTATGAATTTTTGGTTAGTTTTAGATTGACATACAGTTAGCTGTGTATCTGAGCTACTTGTACTGCTCAAACTTTAGCATATTTTGAGTTTCTGAAGGAACAGAATAGAGAAATAGGACTAAGCATGTTTATATATATGTGGAATGGTACATTTTTGAATTTTTAACTTGTGATGGTCTACAGAACGGACGACATGGCTTCTTCCCTAATGGATTTGCACGCTCAGAAGGTGATGGAGAGGACCCTCTTGGAGAGGCGAGGAGAATTGCATGCAAAAAATGTGGAAGCTTTCATATATGGTTCCTAACAAAAAAATCCAAATCAAAAGCAAGGTGGTGCCAGGTCAGTCCAGTAAAGCTTTTCTGTATGGTTAATCCCCTTTGGGCCCTAAGACTATGTTGGAAGGACAATAGTAGTTTTTTCCCCTTTGTTTACATGCATTTGCTTATCGGGCATTTGGTGTTGAAGGATTGCAAGGATTTCCATCAAGCTAAAGATGGGGATGGATGGGTTGAACAGTCTTCACAACCTTTGTTATTTGGGATACTGCAAAAGGTATTATGCATAAATTTTATTTAGTATATATGGTGACATGGTGCTTTTATCCATTGTTTGTTGACCTCAACCCTGTCCTTTGTGTATCCACCCTTCTCCACATTAACAAAACGAACACACATCTGCAAAGAATCAACTACAAAAATTCTATTCAATATGTAAGTGAAATGCTATCTGCTGGGGTTACTCCTCGTTGGTGCTAAAAATACCGTAGTAACGACGACAGAAGTTTTTCTCTCCTAACCATCTTCTTGTTGGACATGAATTGCAGGTTGATCTGCCTGCTGCATATGTTTGTGCTGACGGTAAAGTATATAACGCCTCAGAGTGGTTCATTTGTCAGGTAAATGCTGGTGCTATAGAAAGCTCATTAGGGTCCATAACAAGCTGCATGATTATCATCTATTCGTCTTTGTCTTTTAATGTTTGAGATTCAGAAAATTGTTCTCAGTTTTGCCTCTTCCTTTATGAATCCTTGGCTATATCGACCATGAGTTTGACTATCAACTGCTCTCCCATTTTTCTAGGGAATGAGATGTCCAGCTAACTCTCACAAACCAAGCTTTCATGTTAACACTAGTATGACAAAGAATAATTTCGGGAAAGGATCAACTTCATCACACAGAGGTGGGGCTACAGCATCCAACGTGGAAGAGAACATGACTGAGGAAGAGTTCGTTGATTGGTTACATAATGCTATGCAATCAGGGATGTTTGAGAACTTCCCTGGGGGTGCGCCGAATGAGAGTCCAGAAACAAGCACCAAAAACAGTTGTAAGAGCGGCCCCAATACTAGTGGTGGTGGTAGCAGCATCAACAAGAAGAGAAAGGGTAAGAAACGGTGGTAAACTGTAATAAACATTGTATTAGAACAGCCTGTAAACAGGCAGATGGGAGAGTAAAGGAACTCCCAAGTGCTCGATACCAGTGGTTGTAATCTGGCATAAAAATGTACGCTTCAACGAAAAGGGGTATGTAGATGTATAGGTTGTGTTCCTCATGGTTTCGACATTGCCCCTTGTACTCAGCAGAATATAGTGGCAGCAAGAAATAGCAAGTCCCTTTTTCATGCAAAAGTTTTGTGATTAGAGTTGGTCAGTAGGAATGAAGATCTGGTTTTCTTGACGGGAGCCAAGATGGATTCTGTGGCTTCGTCACATCCAAAATTTTGCTTTTCATTATTCTTAAGGTGATACTTAAAAGAAGCAGCTTTTCAATGAACTTAGGCTGAACAAAACAAATTGTAAAAGATACTTGTCAAAGCCAATAATGGATTTCAGTAAAGTGATCAAGTGACTAATGGCCAAATTGCTAAAACCTGGCCTCTCAACTTCAAGATTACTGACAAATTGCGCTTCGTGCTAGATGCAAGTAATTGTTGCGAAGTGTATCGAGTCCCTGATGAAGACTTGTTCCATTGATTGCGTTATGTAAAAAGATTTGGTCACGAGTCCAAACAGTAAACGTAATTTTGGACTTGCTTTTCAATGAAAAGAAGACTTTGATAATCATAACAATCTCACCTATTGATTGATAAAGAACAAACTTCTACTGAATCTTGAAAGGTAGAAAGCTCAACCACTGAGCTCCTACAAATCCTCTTCCATTAAAAAAAAAATAAACATGGGTCTCAACATAAATCAAACGAAGGCGATTGAATGATTAAAGTAACACCTACACCTCTATTACTAGAATCAATTGTTGTAATAAAAATTCTCTTATTGTTGTAATAAAAATTCTCTCGTAAATTATTAGAAGAGATGCTTCATTTTCAACTTAAAATTAAACCTAGTTTATATATTACTTCCTCCAGTTTTTTTTTTTCAATTCACTATATTTGACTTTTAACTCTATATAGAGTCATGTGTTGACCATTAATAGCTCATAATTTACAATTGAAAAAAATTAAAAAAATAGAATTTTATAATAATGTTGTTAATACATACCTAACCATGAGTTATTGATGGTCAAATATTACGTTAATAAATGCACAAATTAGAATGTACCGAAATGAAAAAAATGGAAGGAGTGTGTTAAAATTAAATAAAAAAATAATCATCATTTTAAGTGGTTATATTATTAATAAGTTAAAATTAAAAGGTGATATACAAGATTATCTGCCTTTCTATTATCCATGACATTATTTCTTGCTCAAACCATATCAATGGAGACTCTTGTAGGCTCATCCTCTAAAACACTAACTTCATTTCTACCACCTTCCTTCAAAAACCCATCAGGGTATTCTTCCAACTTACTGTTCAGAAATGGGCACGTGTCTTTTGGTCCAATGTCATCAGAAAAGGTGCTTAGTAGGAGCAGAAGAAGGTCACTTATGATGGTGGATGCTAAAAAGAAGAGCAAGGTTGACTCTCATAGCTTCACTCCTAAGCCTGATGAAGCTACTGGTCCTTTTCCTGAGGCTGTTTTGCTTAAAGAGGTCTTCTTTCTGCTTTTCTACTTCTTTTTCTCTTTACTTTCATGCTATGTTGTAAACTTGTTATGCCCTATTAGAATTGTGTAATCCTATCATGGTATTTGTTATTTCTTTGTTCACGACTTTTTAGTAAAGACTGTTTACTTTTATAATAGTAGACGAGCTCCCTACAAGCCCAATTCAAGTCATAGAGTTATATGTCTTTGTTGGACCAGCATGGCTCCGTCTACTTTTATCATAAAAGTAGACCGTATTTCCCATGACTAAGAACTTGGGTTGGATAAGACGGTCCTATGATAGGAAGGGGTGAGGCTTTTGGGTTTTAGAAAGTCTTGTATGAGGTCATGTAATTTTAAGGTAAGTTAAATTAGAAGCTCTAAAGTGGTCATTTTTTGTCTTATTGGTCACTTCTATTACAATTTTATTGAAAAGTGACCACTTAAACTAAGTTTATGACTTAGTTAAAATTAGACCGTCTTTTTTAATAATTTGTGTTTGAGTTTCAGAGGTGAGCTTTCTAAAAAGTATAACTTGAAAACCCATCCCGATGAAAGCTCATCCCGTCTTATTGTAGGACCGTCTTATCCAAGTGATGCTCTAATGGGGTTCAGTATATGTATATCTATTTTGGAAGTTGTGATGGTTTGAGTTCAGCTGGTTTTTATGTGGACTTAGCTATGAGTTCATAAGTTTTTGATCTCATTACATTGGTTATTCTACTGTTTGAATAAAGATGCAATTTTTGATCGTTAATTGGGGTGTTCGTGATTATTTTTAGGATGGCATCGTCATTGTCTAAAATCTTGGGATGATCTTAGTTTTGAGAGTGGTTATGGTTGCAAGAATTCTCTGTGGCCTTCTGAGCTAAAAATTAAAAGCCTGGACTATAAGTCTTTCTGAATAAACTTGCCATTTCTATTTCTAAGTTTTGGTGCATCCTCTTTGGTGCTTTTGATTATCTTGCATGTGAATTATCTGAAAAACTTGGGGAATGGACCGGGGCGGACCTAAAATTTCAAAACGGGGATAGCATAACTATTGTTTTGCTGTAGTTTTCTAACTTTTCTCCCCAATTTCTACCTTTTTCTACCAAATTTTATAAATTTGGGGGTAGTGGACATTATCCATTGCTACTAGCTGGCTACGCCCCTGGGAATGGGAATGTCTTAATTTTGTGATTGAGTATGGTTTAGTTTGCAAGTTTCCTGTGTGTTTTTGAGCATAAAGCCATTGCTTGGTTTGTGTTGTGGGCGCACTTCAAACCTATAATATCGATCATTCACAAGTATGAATTGTTCCTGCGGTGTGCATAAGTGAACCCTTTGAGTATGATTCAGCTTGTCTCCTTGGCTTTATTAGTAGTCATAGTTTTCGGAGTGATTATAATTAAGTTGGCAAGTTTTCTGGCTGTTTTGAGCTGAAATCCATTATTGATTTTGTGTTTGGGTGCGCTATAAACTACTAGTCTGCTCATTGACAGTTTAAATTGAGTTTTGTACAGCAGTGAACACTCCAATATTGACTTTGATGCCAGCTTGTTTCCTTGGCTTCATTAGTATCATAGTTTTGATCAAACTTGTTGAAGTCATTGTTTTGCTTGCCTGTTTGTTCAGAAAAAGGTTCAGGAAGATGGCAGGGCTTTGCCTGAATTTGCTGACGAAGAAGAAGGTAAGTGGTTTCCGTGTGAAGTTCATTTCGCCGTGTGTTCTGGTTTGAGGAGTTGATTTGGTTATGTTTGTTTGTATATTTTGCAGAGGAACTGTTTGAGTATCTAAACCTTCAGCTTGAAAGTGATCTGGATGCTGATCAGAGTAAGTACAGTAACTTTTATGTCTCCGACTCATTATCTTGGAAGATCTTCTAGTGCTTATCTGTTTATCAAAGTAGCTTTCTGACTGGCCTCAATGACACGAAAGGAAGTAGATTCGCTCTTCCCATTCTTATGTACTCCCTCCATTTCCACCAATTCTTGTCATTTTTCAAAATATGTGAGGGGAAATTTGAAAAATGACAAAAATTGGTGGAAATTGAGGGAGTATCTTTTTTCTGCTAGTTGAGCAATACTCATTCGTTCTTCACATTTCAAGTAGTCCTTGCTAGTTCAAATCGAGTCTTTGGCAGTAAGTTAATAAAGCAACAGGGAAATATGATAGATTTAACGTACTCTGGATACTGAACAATAGCTACGAGCTTGAAGAGAACGAATTGTAAATTAGAAGTTCCTTTATCCTATAGATTTGTTCTGCTTTCTTGTCCTGTGCAATTATTCTTTTAATAAGTCATTTTAAACTGTGCATGTCTTCGCATTGAGCAAGTATGAAATATCTGTGTGGCTTTGTTTCCAATAGCTACCACATTGTATTGTATATACTTATTGGCTGTTAGATTTGTTAGTGACTAAGTGTAAACTTTCACTTTTTGTATCCATGATAGTTAGTTGGCTTGACGTATGAATGTTATGTCTAGATTGAATAGAGAATCAATTCAGTTTTATACCCTAAAAAAACTTCTTACAATAGGACCTCGGCATAATCCACCAATGGTGGTATACTGGTATATATACTATATGGTTTTTGTCAGTGTAATGGTTGCATTCCCTCGTAGTGCCTTCACTGAGCTAATATCCCTAAGGGTGAGGATGTGACGGAAGTCTAATGCCCTGATATGGAAACTCAGACCAAACACAAAAAGGTTCTGAACCTCAAATAGAGGATGATGGGACAAGGGAAGGGGGAGGAAAAGTAAAGAAGTAAGAAAGATAGTGGTGCATACTTTCCTTTGTGCCATTATGTAATGTTGACTTGCTTCTTTCAGACAAACTACCGTCCCTAGTCTGTCTAAGCTAAACCTTATAGCCTCATGTGTGAAGTGTGTACAGGGGTACATCTAAGATTGCTTTCGTTTGAGAGTTCTCAATAAATATACTCACTTTTGCTTGTGTTTTCTGCTTTCTATACAGTGCGTCACTATGAAGTGATATACTTGATCCATCAAGACCACAAAGACAAGGTTGATGATGTGAATTCCAAGATAAAAGGTAATTGATTGCATATGTTATCTTTTCAATCAACCTTTTGTTACAAGGAGTGATGAATTTCTTGTTATACTACTGATACCCATGCAATACTGCTGCAATTTTTGGTTAAGTGGACCATGGTAACCTGGATAGAACTCACTTATCTTAGGAAAAGGCTAGGCGCACAAAAAAGTCACTAATTCATAGTGTTGCTAATGATGTCAGCATCACGGGTGTCCCTCTGTCATCTAATTGCTGTTTCAGTTGCTGTCAGGCCGGTAACTAAGGACTATTCAACCGTAATTATAGTTTGTTTTTAGGTTGGGAGAATTTCAGGGGTTTGTATGACATGGGCTTCAACTTGACTATACCTCTAAATTTCCTCTGGGCATGGATCTAGTTTGTGGCTTCTACTTTACATATTTATGGTCATAAAGGAATGGAAAATATATCAAGATGCTAGGATAGTGCCATATGGACCCTTAAAAAAGTTTCTTTGAAAAAACTTATAGGTGAAGTGTGATAAAGTCTGTGCAGCCAGTTCTCACCCATATCAAGATATGCTATCCCCTGTCTGAAATATGAATCTTGATCAACAGAGGAGCACTACATTCATATCATGTAAACTATTGGTTGCCTCTGTAAGCTCAGGTTAGACAAAAAGGGAGAATAAGGGTTTAGATTACGGATATTGTTGGGGTTGACTTTTCAGTAGACAGGTAAGGGTCTTTCCCTCATCCCCAGGCTGGGCCCTTAACATGAATCATGCAAGTTATGATTTGTACTAAAGTTTTGTTTGCTTCAAGTTATTATTTTTTAATGCTATGTTTGAAATTGCTTTCTATTTTGGGGAATGATCTGGTAGCTGTCACTGGACATCATTCTGTTTTTGCCTACTTTGTCAAAAAACTGGTAATCGGCTATTAAGAGGAAAAGATTCATGCGCCGTAACTAAAAGAAGTGGTTCTGGATGTCTATTTTTTCTTGATGTCTAAATGGTCCCTTTAAACTTAAGCTGAGACTTCACTCTTTCTCTAGGCATGCATCACTTCTGTGGTCATGGTGATTCGTGAACAAGTAGTGTTTCTTTTGTACATAAGAAAGATTGCTGTGTCGAAAGACTTTCCTAACATGATTTCTAATGTGAGAATGCATCAGGCGTTATTTAGTTCTAGCTTGCTGTTTCGCATTCTTATGATGTCTGTTACCTGAAAAATCTGGCTTTACTGTAGGCCTTTACTGATTGTATGTATGTGTGCAGTCTTCTTAAGGGAGAAAAAAGGCAGTATTTGGAGGTTTAGTGATTGGGGTATGCGGAGACTGGCTTACAAGATAAAGAAAGCTACACATGCCCACTATATTTTGATGAACTTCGAGTTAGGCTCCCAGTGGATCAATGAGTTCAAGCAGATGTTAGACCAGGATGAGAGAGTGATCCGTCATCTTGTGATCAAGAGGGACAAGGCAATTACAGAAGATTGTCCAGCCCCTCCTGAATTCCATACACTGCGAGCTGACATGGTCGATGAGTATGAAGTTGATGATGAGGATGACGATGAAGATTATGCAGATGATGATGGTGAGGAGTTGGATAATGAGGATGAGCAGGATCTAAAAGGCTATGAAGATGATGAAGTAGATGTCGAAAGCAGTGTTCGCAGTATAAATGTTGTCAAAGGAACAAGCAATCAGAAATCTTTAGCCAAGGGCAAAGAGACATCAAAACGGGAGAAGGTGCTTAGATAAATTGGTCATATAGGTTACTTTTGTAGGCTTGTGCTATCACAAAAATTTTAGGCTATTACTGCTACAACTGTACTCCCGTTTTTGTCAAAAATGGTATAGCTGTTCTCTGTAGGTTCACTAATGTCAGTTTTGTCTATGAACATGAGTATACATGATCATGCCAGTTGTACGTGGCAGTTGCTTATCTGTTTATGGAGTTATATTATAAATCTTGAAGTTGTCCCTCCCAAGAAATGAACTACATATTGTTGTGCGGGTGACAGGTAAGATGATTCTTCAAGAGTAGTAATGAAGAAAAAGTGGAGAGGACATATAGATTTAATGAATAAATACCTAACATTAAAATAGAACAGCAAATGAGAAGATTTTAGATACCATTTTTCAAGTACAAAAATCTTTATAAATTTCATAATATACAAAGGTCGGCCATTGGAGAACCACCACCTCTACTAGTTTGGACTAATATGAGTAACCAAGTAAGAAGTCTTCAGAAGAAGGAAAAGGAGATAAAAAGACTATGTACATCCTGATTCCCCGCCACCTAATACCCATGGCTACATCTTGGTATACCATCGCTGCACGGAAACGAACTTATCAAGTCAAATGGAGCTAAGGCCAGATTTTAGTCGAGCTAAGAGACGAGTTAATGAGACAAGCTTCAGCTGTGCTTCTGTCATAAGCAGTAACATGCCACTTCCCTGAATCTGATCCAATGTCCATCTTTAGCTGAGAGACACAGGTAAGAAACAGACAAAGAAACGTTTAGTGTTTCTGGCTACTAGCCTCGTGTGCAAAAAGTACTAATTTTTCAGGCAGAAAAGCTGTTCTAAGCTCAAAATAATTCTCACCCTAAACTTGTCGGTTCTGTTAGCAAAGAGGAGGCAGGTGAAAACAATGGCTGTGCTTAGTTGTGTGCTCATCATGCAAGAATACAGTGACTAAGTCCCGAGCAGAAATAAGAAACACCAAACAGATGGCTACAGCCACCAAGCAACTAATGAGCCATAGACTGCATAACCAATCTGCACCAACTGCAAGGCATCAACAGACAACTCATTAGCTTTTGAACTATTAATTCATAAAAAGAGGGTACTTGTTTAAAATCTGAGCATAGTACTAGTTTCCACATGAAGATTGCCTAACGGTAAATAAAATGGATGGATACAGCCTTTGCGACAAACTACTACTCAGAAGCCACTGTAAATGCTGCAAATTTCAGTAAAGACTGACTTGAATACATTACATTACATTACCCCAAGACTGACTTGAATGTTTTAAAAAAGGTACAAAAGGCAGAACTAAATAACATTCACAAGCCAACCTGATCACGAATTCTTCCAACCTAGGAGTACGCTGAGTGTCATAGACAGATCTATCTGTAGGTAAATGCATTTCAAAGGGGCGATAAGCCATACCCTATAAGGTCAAACGGCTAATCAAATCCGCTCGCTGTCCTCTCCTTGTTTGAAATTTCCGAAAGGATGAGTATCTGATATTTGCTGCATTCTCCATTCTCATTCTAATTTTTCAATCCGTTTGACTCCACCTGCATAATCAGCAACAAAGCCGGTTAACAGAAACCCCCAGGTTACATACACTTAATGCAATTTGCATTGATGCAAAGTGTAGGCACCTCAGTTTCAGGCCTAGAACCCTATTCTCTAAAATTGAGAAGGTATTAAAAGACGTTATTCAATGTCATAATACTAAAAGGTAGTGATCCATTGATCCGCAAGATACTTTACCTAGAATCAAAGAGAGTTGGACATGACAGGCAACTCTCCAGGGAAAACATCGAGTTCATGTACACCACCTTGGTACAGACTGGGGACTATCTACCCTTCCTTGTGCCAATCATTGAGGAAAATCAACAAACTGAATTGGCTGTGAACTCTCAATTTTGCTGAAGAAGGACCGAACTAATATATCCCATGTGGCAATACTTGGGGCTATGCCTTCATCAATCATATTCTGAAGAAAATCAGTTGCATCATCTATACCACTCCACTTACAGAAACCCGAAATAACACTGGTATAGGAAATCAAGTCTGGACGCAACTCTCCCACTTTCATTGCATTCATTAGCTGAATTGCCCTTTTGACTTCGCCATGTTGAGAATAAGCATAAATTAAAGGGTTGAAAGTAATAGCATCAGGTTTAGTTCCTTTTCTCAACATTTTGCCTACCACTAGCAGTGCCTCCTTAAACCTGCCACGATGACACAATCCAAAAATACTTGTATTATATGTCACTAAATTCCATTCGACCTCCATTTTCTCCATCTCCTTGAAAAGCCTTATAGCATCATCTAAGCAATTTGATCTGAAAAGGCCATCCAACAGCTCATTAAATGTAGAGGTATTGGGCAAACAATTATACCTTCCCATTGAAGTAAAGGTCTCCATAGCCCAGTCCACTCTTCCACTGTGGCATAAACCTCTTATCAGTGCGTTGAATGTCAAAGTATTTGGGGCACAATTTTCTCTTGCCATGCTGTCAATAAGATCACGAGCCTGGTCAAGCATCCTGGCTCGAGAAAGGCCATCTACCATGCATGTAAATGCCACAACATTGGGTTGGCAGCCACTTCTTATCATCCTATTCCACATTTCAGAGGCACCAATCACGTCCTCTGTCTTCGCAAAACCATCCATAAGAGTACTATAGGTCGTCACATTTGGAATACAACCATTTGCCTCCATTTGGTGGAGGACAGACACGGCTTTACCCATGGAACTATTTGAGCATAAACCATGTATTAAAGTGTTATACGCGACAATGTTTGGCACAACTCCCTCTCTAATCATTCTCTTCCACACATCCTGACCTTCATACAGTTTCCCTCTAGAGAAAAATCCCTTCAGCAAAGAAGCAAACGTCTGAACATTCGGAATACAACCCCTTGCTAACATCTTCCCCAAAACAGCCATCGACAACTCAACATTCCCAGCATCAGAAAGAGAGTTGATTACTATCGTATACGTAATCACACTAGGATCAACCCCCCTAACCGACATTTCACTCAACAACTCAAACACCTCCACAAAGTCCCGTTCTTGACAATAACCACTAATCAAAGCATTATAAACCGGCAAAACCGGCTCAAAACTCTCCGCAACCTCCCTAGCCTCCTTAACCCTCCCATCCTTAGAAAGTGATGACACAATCGTCGTATAACTCACATCATCCGGTTCACACCCCTTCTTCCTCATCTCCTCAAGCAACTTACGCGCACCATCAACACGACCATTCTTACACAACGCCTTCAAAAGCACATTATAAGTAAACACATTCGGCTCAACCCCATCCTTCTTCATATTCCCATAAACCGGATTAATCATCTTAAACCTATTCTCAGCAAGCAAAGCATCCAACACATGGTTATAAATCCTCACACTCGGCTTACACTCGAAATCCTGCATCCTATAAAAAAACCTCAATGCCTGCTCAGCCAAACCCATTTTCCTATAAAACCCAATGACATCAACAAACAACCCCTCGGAACACGCCACACCCTCCAGCTTCATCTGCTGGAGTAAATAGTGGACCCCATCTAAATCGCCATGGTCCCCAAGCTTTTGCACCATGATTCTGTAAGTAAGTGGGGTGTGCTTAAAGCTGTTTGAATTGGCAACAAAAGTGAAATAACTAAAAGCTAAGCTAATATCAGATTGTTGGTCTAAGTTTCTTACAACTTGATGTTGTTTAAGGTTGTCTTTGTTGGTTTTAAGGTATGGTGTGGGGTCAGGAAGTGGGGTTCTTTTGTTCATGAGAAATGGGATTGATGGTTTGTGTACTTTTAGTAGTAAGGAACATCCATCTTTGAGATACATGGTTTGGTTAAGTAGAAATTGTAAGTGCCTAGGAAATTATATGTAATTATGAATGGAAGCAAGGAATAAAAGAAAGTGAAAGAGTTTAAGTAAGTGTTTGTTACCAGAAAGTGATGGTGATTGTTCAGTTTAACTGCTGGAGAGCTTGAACTGGAAGGTTAATGTCATAGTGTCGGGCTGATGAGTGACCAAGCGGGGTTCTTATAGTTCCATTCTCAATTCTCGATTTCTAATTACGAAACCCGTACCGTGTACAAAATGTTGATAGAATACTTATTCATTTTAGGATAAAAATATATTTTTTCTATTAACATGATTGTTCTATAAGAAATAGTTTAATTTTTTATAGTGTTACATTGTATTTATATAGTGTGTTTATGAATTTATTTCGCCTTTAATAGATTTTATATAGATATAGATATGGACTCAATCCCCTTTTTTTTAGTATGTTTATAATTAGAAGAAAATCACTTGAATTCCTTCTATTAAGATCCAAAATAATACCCCATTTCAAATTTTTGAGTAATTAAGGATAATTGATAATTCTTTCATGGCAAGGGTTTTGATTTATTTACAATCTCATTAATTTATAAAACATAGATTACAGACCTATAAGTCAAGAGCTTTAAATCAAGAAGAATTATCAATCGCCTTTGGAACCTGAGACCAACAAGAATCTCACCTCTCACCTTAACTAGTTGAGCCAACTCAATTGAGCTAAATATCTTATTATTTACAAACTTTAGAATACACTTTCTTTATGCTAAAAGCTCAAAATTTTATATGAAAAATTAAGGTCATATATCTACTTACAATTTAGGGTCACATTGTTTAACTCAAGTATTTCTCTTCTCGCCTTCCTTTCACGATATATTGTGAATTGATTCTTATTTTGTGATTATGTGCGTTTACTTCAAGCTAAAAGATATCGCATACAAAATATGTAGAAATTAAGTCACAATTATATTGAAACAATAAAGAAGATCTACCAATAGTTAAGAATAGCTTTAATTTATAGCAAATTTAATTACTTGTTAGATAATGTTGCGGGGAAAGGGGATATGAGAATTTAAACTTCTGACAGTACATGTTGATCTTCCGATCATTGCCAACCTTACTCCTCTCAAATCTTATTAGTCATGGTTATTAGAGATTTGTTAGAAACCCCATACCGTAATTCTCAAGTACTAGTAGGATGTAAAATCGCAAAAGGCAGCTAATTATAGCCAAAGCAAAGGAATGTTGAAGTTAATGGCACTCATTTTTTCAATTCACTATACTTAATTTTTGACACTATTTAGAGCTATATTTTGACCATTTAATAATTTAAAATATTTAATTAAAAATACTATAAAAGTCAAATAATATAAAATATTGATGATACATAACTAATCATGAAGGTTTTATAATTTTTTCATTTATGTATCATGAGTTATAAGGGTCAAAATACCACATTAATAAGTGTGCTAGCCGATCAAAATTGCAGTGAAATGAAAAAAAGAGGAAGTTTTTTTTTATTAAAAGAAAGAAATCGAATTTTTTTTTCAATAATATATATAATTTTCATATTCTATACGGAGCATTTATTTTCCATAATTATGAACAATAAAAAGCAATTTTTTTAAAATCCTTATATTAAAAATAAAATCGATGTAAATATAAATTATTATAATGACAGTGAGATTCTATAGGAGACCATGATCATGTAGAAAATCTATTACTTCGTACTATACTTAGACCTAACCTAGTTGGTGCCAACATCCTGGAATCACAGCAAAACCACACCACTTTTCCTCAAAACCCCCACTAATATCTCATCAAACTATTGCACCAAAAAAACAAAATATATATCTCATCAAACAATTTAACAAAACCTCAGCTTCTTTATCATTCACACACAAAAAAAAAAAAAAAAAAAACGCATGAACCCTACAACTTCTTCAAAACAATGATAACCTTACGTGATTTTTACCACGTTACATCAAACGTTGTCCCTTTATACGTAGCACTGATCCTAGGTTTTGCATCCGTAAAATGGCTGAAAATGTTCAACGCAGAACAATGTTCAGGGATAAGCAAGTTTGTGTCAAAGTTCGCAGTGCCGTTACTCTCATTCATTTTCATCGCCACGAACAACCCTTACACCATAACCTACCGTTTCATGGCAGCAGACACGTTGCAAAAGGTCGTGGTATTGGTAGTTCTTGCATTATGGTCTAGGTTTAGTTCAAAGGGGTCGTTAGAATGGTTTATAACGTTATTTTCTGTGTCTACGTTGCCTAGTATTATTGTCATGGGAGTGCCCATGTTGAGTGTAATGTACGGCCATAATTCAGACTCTTTACTGGTGGAAACTGTGGTGTTACAGTATCTTGTTTGGTTCACTATGTTGTTGTTTTTGCTTGAGTTTACGGCTGCTAGGGTGTCGGTTTCTCGTGAGCGTGAGGCTCTTCCGCTTGGGGGGTTGAAGGGGATTAATGCGAATGTTGGAGGTGATGTTAGTAGTGGGGATGGTGAAGCGAAGGATCGACCGATGTTTGTTCGGAGTTTAAGTGCCCCATCTTATGTGTTTAGGGCTGGTGTTGCTGATCAATATGGTCCTGGAGGGGTGCCCCACTCTAGAGGTTCCTTTCCTACTCTATTCTATGTCTACCAATCTGTTTATAACATAATCTAAGTGATATAGTAGGCTATTAATTTGTTGTTTACAGAATGAAATCTGATCATGTTTAAGGGGGAACCATGTTGTGTTATCATTAAGTGTGCTGCTGTGCTATGTAGTTGGCGATGAACATTCGTTCTTATGTATTCAAATTAAGTGAAGACAACAAGGGTGTAGTCTAGTCTATGTTACATGTTATACATAATGTACATTGCAGTCGAAATTGGCCTGATGGTGGAAAAACTATTGTTCAGCTCATGAATTTGGCCTTATTTTTTGATAGAAAGGCAAGAGCTTTTGATGTTAAAAGATCAATATTTACTATACTTATACATCTAGATTAAGGTAGAAGTGTGTTATATGTGTTTGACTGAATTTTACGGACCATTAGTTTACTAGAAGAACAATCAGATTGAACTGCAATTCCAGTTTCATTTTGCGGCCGATATAATTTTGCCTTGAGAAGCACAATTGTTAAGCTAACTAGCAGAACTTTAGGCTGTATGTTAAACCGGCATATGTTATCTATTAATATTAGTTTCCCCGTTGCTTTTGTACTATGAGTGAGAGAGTTTACAAGAGAGGTTTTGTTTGTATCATGTGTGTGTACTCGGGTAACATCTACTGGATTTTATTATATTTTGAGTAATAACAAAATTATTGGTTAGATAATGGAGCAAATGGTGAAGAACCTCCAATGTCAAAGCAGGGATCTAGCTCAAACACCGAGCTCCGGCCCAAGGCTGCTGCCCAGGGTGAATCCAAGCTCACTGTCATGCTTTCTGCTACTGTAACCAGCCACATTTTGATTACGGTTTTAAAGAAACTTAGCAAGAATCCAAACACTTATGCTAGTCTTATTGGTTTGGCCTGGTCCTTAATCTCATTCAGGTGTGTGTGTATAATTGCTCAAGTGTTAATATTTGAGTGGTCCTTAATATCCGAGTAGTATTTGAGTAGAAGTGCTGAATTTACATAGTGAAATCTAAATTTCAAGTGCTCTTTATCAATTGCAGGTGGAATGTTGAATTGCCTTCAATAATATCTGGCTCAGTCAAAATTATCTCTGATGGAGCGCTCGGGATGGCAATGTTTAGTCTTGGTAAGAAACTTCGCTTGTTGTAGCTTATATATTGGAGTTTTGTCAACTTAACAATATCTCGTTAGCTCAATTGTTGAAACATCTCAATGTGAAAGTCACCTGATTTGTTTCAAAACGCAGGCTTGTTCATGGGAATGCAGCCAAAAATTATTGCTTGTGGGAAAGTAGCAGCTGCCTCTGCTGCAGGAATGCGATTCATCATTGGTCCTGTTGTCATGGCCGCTGCGTCCTTGGCTGTTGGGTTGAGAGGGACCGTCTTACATATCGCCATTGTGCAGGTATTAGACGGTCTTGTACATGTACTAAGTGGAAAAAAAAGATTTCATGTATGGTGAATGAATGTTATTTATTTACTCTTCCTTGGCTTGATCCCCAGGCTGCTTTGCCACTAGGAATTGTGACTTTTGTCTACGCGAAGGAGTACAATGTTCATCCTGATATTCAGAGCACAGGGTACATACTCCTTCTTACAAACTACTTACCATGTTGTAGCTACCTCATCTTTGCTGATAATTTTCCTCCACCAGTGCAAGAGCTTTGAATTATATAGTCTCTGATTTAGCTCGAATGACATTCTACATTATAAACCTACACCAAGGACAGTACTCAATTACAGTTAAATTATCTTGTTTGTTAATATAAGATATGTATGGGTAGTGTATAGGATAGCAAAATAAGAGAAATAAGTTGATAATAGCGTGAAGCCTTTAAAGATTTCAGATTGATCTTAAAAAAACTGATGCAGAAGTAACTCATGCACTGGATTTGGATATGCAGGATAATCTTCGGGATGCTGATAGCTTTACCGATTACATTGGTATATTACATCTTGCTGGGACTGTGAGGGAAGGACTAGAAATATAAAAAGCTGGTGACAACTGAGAATGCTTGATGTAGTTTGTTATATTACATCATGGGAACGGATCGCCCATGGGTTTTTCCTCTCTGAAGATTAATGAAGTTTCTTGTACAGTGTTTTGAAGCTCTTCTGAGTACTGACTGTAGTCCATGATATGTTCCAAGAGTATTTCCATCTGTTTGCTTGAATTATCTGCTGTACCTTTACAATGGTATGGTTAAATGACCCCCAACAGAACATTTGTTAATAAATGAGATCCTGAATTTTTCCCAACTGGCTATACGAACTTAAATGGCATTATGAGTTCTGAATTCTGATGATAGACTCATGAGTATACTGTATACATGAGCAATTCTCTGTGTAGAGCCTCAAAAAGTAAGTGTTTACCTTGTTCAACTTTTGCTGTTTATATACAGTGCGTCACTGTGAAGCGGTTTCTTTCATCCATGGAGATGAGAACATAAAGATCAATGTTGTGAATTCTGACAACATTTTATAATCTGGTGTTTGAATCCTTTGGAAGTTCTCAGTTTAGTTCTAACTGAAAATGTTGTTCAAACCCTGAACTTTTGACTGTTTTTATTCATTTTTATGCAACTCCAAAGTTTCAAGCTTTTATTGGATTTTCTAAGTGAAAAACCCCTTTTCATTCAGTTTCTTGTCCTACCACATGGTTTACTCTGCATTTGGTACAGAGCTTAGGCTCCTAGTGCTTGAGCGGATCTACATGTCTGTTAAAAAGAAAAAGTCTGAACTTTTCTGATCTCAGAACAGTTTCACAGCAGGTTTTCTAAACATTAATCCTGTGCTGTACCTCTATTTTCTTTTATCTTACATATGTTCTTAATATTATCTTAACCAAAAAAAATGTGTTTATTTGAAAGCCTAAACACATCCTAGCCCACAAAGAACTCTTTCTAAGCCGAACACATTTCTAGACATCGTGTACTGTGATCTGATTCTAGTCTGATGTTACCTTTCCTAAGCCAGTTCAAGGATGTGGAATTTATCAAGGTTTCTTGTGTGCAATGAGATCTTGTCCTTATGACCATAATGATAAGCTGTCAGCAGGTCATACAAAGTGTGACAAGGACCTCAAGTAAGACAGCAAGCCTTAGTTGTACCATCAGAGCTCAAAGAGGTCAGAAACTGTTTATGGAGGTCAGAAGGAACACCAGCCACTACTATGTGCATGGACGTAGAATGGCTTTCTGCCCTTGAAGGCAGAGGTAAAACCTTTCAAATTTCTTGAAGTGTGAAGTGATCATAGAATTTTCAGAACATGATGTATTGAACTGGTTTAATGACATCGATCATGCTAGGAGAAGAAATTAAGATCCACTCCTGGCATAAGTTGAGAGCATGTCTGAAGATTAAGTTTCTCACAAAATCTGTTATGACTGAATTATTATGCGAGTTGAGAAATAATAAGCTAAAATATGCTATTTTTTGTTATGAACTGTATTTGGTTTGTGGTAAAATGACGAGACAGTTTATAGGGAGAATGGTTCAAATCTGGAAATTGCAAGTTGGATTAATGTTAAGAAACCTTATCCATTTGAGGTGATGCTTGAGCTGGCTTTATGTGCTGATTGGTCTATCATAGATCATAGGATATATTTTGAGTCATTGACTGAGAAGACTGTACGCAAGTTAATATTTTCTGTAGATGAGGAAAATCAGTCCTTAGGCAGAGGCCATTTCTGGTCATTTCTGGTCATTTAATTGATGGGGTTAGAAGTCCACTGTTAAAGGAGATTTTGCCATGAATGCTACCTGATAAAAACCACAAGACCCATCAAGACTTCTGATTGCAACTGAAAAGAGTATTCCTGCTATGAACTAGAGGAAGAGAGCCATGAAGGCGTTCAGAACAGTCCCCTGCTACTGAGTCTGTTCAGGCTAGGAAGTCTGATGAATTATGAAATGGCTTACAAGGGAAGAAATTCATTTATGTTCCGAGTTTATATTTCAGAGCTTACTCAACCATCAAAATTGCCTTCTAATTGCAACAATAAGCCTCAGTGATGGGATTGTTTGTACCGCATTTATAGCGTTCAATTCATATGACCCATACTGGTATGAGATGTGCAAGATCACCAGTACTGTGGAGCTCTTGTCTGCTCTCTAGTAGACCTGATCAAACATGTCAGGATATCAGGGGTAAGATCAGCCAGCTAGTGAGGATTGTTATTTGGTCAACAGACACTCAAAAAAGCTAACATGAAGCAAAGGTTTAATAACATAAGCTTAGATTTCACTGTAAGATTAATTTTGGGGAAGCCATTATCGAAGGATTTCTATTAAGGGGAGAAATATAATAAGATTTTGGAAGGCATTGAGGCCTGATGAGGAATTTCTTTGAGTTGGCAGGCGCCTTTGTTCCTGCTAGAGCTGTCCAATTTAGAGATGGATTGGTATCAAAGGGTATGAGAATGCCATGAAGAAGATTCCAAAAGAGTCCGTTCATATTTCCCAGTGGTGGCTGGATGAGAATGAAAGAAGCCTTCGTCATTCGAGCACTCATATGAAGTTGATGCATCAGGATCCGACATCCTTTGATCATCTCTAGCTCTTGCAAACGGCGTTAGACGACCCTGACTGCATGACTAAGTTGCGGCCTCCTGAATATCCTCAAATGCAATCCTCATAGCCTCACTAACCAACTCTTCGACACTATAGATTTTAAGGTCGTCCACCGAAATATCTTCTTCATAACCAGTAAGTTCAGCCTTCAAGCTCTCCAGTTCAAGGAAAACATCAGACTCAAAGACAGACTCCCTAGTAGGGGCGTTTACAAGGTTGGCTTAGAAAATCAGCCCTCCTCGAGGAATCCATATCAACGATTCTTCATGTGAAATTCGCGTCTTCACTTATAATTTGTTAATCTAATATATTGTCGGTTAATCTTACATCTCTGATATCAACTGTCATTATTTGAATCACATCTAATTCACTTATAATTTGTTAACCTAATGGTTAATCTTACAACTTCACTTATGATTTGTTAATCTGATGGTTAATCTTACATCTCTAATATCAACAATCATCATCTATATACGTTGATATATATTATATACGCCGTACATTATACTACATTATAGAAATTTGAATATCCTTCACAGTCAACGTTGTTTGACATTGCTGCAGTTCTTCTGATCTCATGTTACAAAACGGGATATATTTTTCACAATTTTTCTGTTTCAATTGAAAAACAAGTAAGAAAAAGACAAGGCCTGTTCTAAAACTACCTTGTTTTCCTCCTCTATTAGCGTTTCTCTTACATCTTCCAAGCTTATATAAAAAGACTTGTGTCGTAAATACCATCCTGAATAAAAGACACGAATAGTTCCAAACCAAGTACACTTGCCTACTACTTAGCTATCAGATCTTGACTAGGCACTATTACATTGCCATGCGTCAGGCATAGACATAAGATCTTGACTGAGTACAATTAGTTACTTGACTTCACAATCGCATACGTTGGTGAATTTGTCCCCATGCATTATGCATATATATAGTGATCTATGCAAGTGTAAATACTTTCTCAGTCACAACATACTACCAGTGTTTTGAAGGTCAGCTTAACCCCAAAGATGGCAGCATTCACCTTTATCTTCACATTCCTAATTGTTCTATTTTCGCTCTTAAAAGTCTCAAGCTCTTTAGATGATACTGCAAATGTCGTCGAGCACTGGAAAAAGGAGGAAGCGATGCCACAAATGGATATGGACCTTTTGGAGTTTCCATTGAATTTGGAGTACATGGAGGCTGAGTTCTTCATGTGGGCTTCAGCTGGTTACGGTTTGGACAAAGCTGCTCCTGACCTTGCCATGGGAGGTCCTCCTCCTGTTGGTGTTAGAAAAGCATTTCTTGATCCTCTCACAAATGATGTAATTTACCAATTCGCTCTGCAGGAAGTAGGTCATTTGAGGTTCGTCTTCATTATTTTTTTTTATACATTTTTGTTTGTTTCTTAGAGATCCTTGAATGGTGTATTGATTTACTACTATACTAGATGGTTTTCACAAGTTAAAAGCTAAGGTATTTGTAAATATTTTCTTAAATCTTGTAACTTGGAGTCAGTGTCACAATTTTCATGTATGTGACGGTGTATACGTTGTGTGTGCAGGGCGATCAAGAAAATGGTCAAGGGGTTCCCTAGGCCACTACTGAATCTGAGTTGCTCACATTTTGCTACTGTGATGAATTCTGCAATTGGACATCCCCTCTATCCCCCTTTTGACCCATATGCTAATTCAGTGAATTATCTCCTTGCTTCTTATTTGATCCCCTATGTTGGCCTCACTGGTTATGTGGGTGCCAGTCCAATGCTTCAGTCTTCTGAAGCCAAGAAGGTACATGCTATGATCTTTAAATTGAAGTGTTTTCTTAACTTTAGAACACCAAGAATAAATGAATGAATGTGATTATGCAATCTATCATTTTAATTCAAAATCATGTACTTGTAAAGTTGTATCCCAGTGATTCCACAAAGAGTATTTTCATTTTCATACAAACAGTTAGAGAGTAATGAAAAATTGGTTCTCTATTCTGATTATTATGCTTAAGTTTAGCATATGATGCATTCACCTATATATATAAAGTAATGTTATATAAATGATCCCAAATCAATTTGTATTTGGCCTATTTTATTTTGTTGTATAAATTTTAATATGTAAAGTGATCATGTACTAATAGTTTTGCTTTCTCTTTAACTTCAGCTAGTGGCAGGACTACTAGCAGTTGAGTCAGGCCAAGACGCAGTGATTCGAGCAATGCTCTACGAGCGAAGGTTCCTGAAGGTTATGCCCTATGGCATAACCGTTCTAGAGGTCACCAACAAAATTTCGATGCTAAGGAACAAGTTGGGTAAGGCTGGTATGAAGGATGAAGGTTTATATGTTCATCCAGCTCATGGTGCGGAAGGAAAGGTTCCAGGCAATGTACTCGCCGGTGATGAGTACTCCATAGGATACGCTAGAACCCCAGAAGAGATACTCAGGATTGTGTATGCGAGTGGGGATGAAAAGGTTCCTGGTGGGTTTTTACCAAAGGGTGGCGATGGAGCAATAGCCAAGTCCTTTTACAATTCGAAGAACAATGGTCACAACAGATAGATACATACTACTAGCATTGAGCCAATGATGATAGGCTAATTGATGTTTTGGTTAGGAATAATCTAGGCTCTGTCTAGTGAAATAACGGAAACTTGAAAGAAGAAAAGGATAATATAAGTTGTGCATGATGATTTTTCAACAATTTTGGTACGTGAGATAAATTTCTAGTGTCCTAAATTTCTTTTGGTATATTCTGTGAGCCCTTTATTTGACACTTTTATTTTTCATAAGGAGCGTACAAAGTCGTATATAAGAATTAAACTCATGAACTCACGGTTGGATTCTCTAATAATTATGAGTGCCTCTTGATTAATTTGTGTGAGTTATATTCGCGTTCTTGAAACAAAAGTTGATAGAATACTAACTGTAAAACACATAACAATAAGGCAACAATTGAAATTTCATAAAACTAATTCTCTACAAAGTCCAATGAAAGTGAACTGAATGTAAGTTAGATGTATTAAACAACGTTATGGAACTATTTTCAATACAAACACCAGTTGCATTGGAATATTGCATATGGCTTGAATCAATGAAAATAGATAAGACAATCTATAATCGACTGTAAAACACGTGTTACAATGATCGCTTCATGAAGAATCTCCGCAAGAACGAACCCCTAACTTCATGACTTGGAAACTAGACATGCTCTTATAACGAATTTTAGTACATAACCTATGTATCATCGCATTGTTTCCACCTTCATTGCCTTTCTTGACATTCCACCTTCATTGCCTTTCTTGACGTCCTCCTATTTAGACAATTGTAACTATTTGCATAATGTACATGATCGTAGGACATAATCCAACATGAAATCCGATACTTTCCCGATAAAATCTTACATTCTTCTTATTTCATCATGCTTGCCATCAAACACTATATATCTAAGGGGAAGACGGATTGAAGTTCAGTATCTTTGGCCATCTCAAACGAAGGTTTAAAATTTCTTTTTTCTATGGATCAACTTTCGTTTGAGCTTCTTCTTCTTTTTCTGAAGTGCATGGCTTAGTTTGCCAGGAAGAGCATAATATCCACCAGTAACACTCACAATTTCACCTATACCACAAAGCCTACTCAAATGGTAGCTCAAATACCTCCTATGAGCCCACGGCAAACCCTTATAATGTTTTGTTATACACTCCGAAATCAACTCTTCAGTAGCCATTATACCTTCCTGTTGTAACTCCACTATACTTGTTTCTATCATCTACACAAAATCACAAAAAAAAAGGCCAAACCCCACAAAGTTTATCTAACGATCATGCCGTAAAAACACAGAGACAGACATTTATACATCAAACGATAAAAACCCAACAAATAAGACGTTATACCCACGAAAACATAAACAACAAAATAAACCAAGCAAAACAACAAAAAGAACGTAATAATGGACTTACAGCATGATAAGTAGGATGAGTTGGGGTATGATGGAAGGCAGGAAAGGCATCGAGGAGACGCTTTTCAATGAGGGCAATGTGGGAAGGAGACAAAGGCTTGTTTGTGTCACAATCTGCTTGTTTTAGGACACATTCTTTGAACTTTTGCATGATTTTTAGGTGTTGTTCTGGATCATGGAGTTTAAGGTTAATGTTTGTCAAGGGTACTGCATTTTTAGCTTTCTGCATCGTTGGTTTTCTCATGGAGGAATTAAGAGTGGTGTAATAGTGAATTATGGAGAGTAAACTGCTAGAGAGTAAACTACGAAATCACTTATGGAGGATGAACTTGAAATCTTGAATGAAGGTGAGGGTTTAGCAGTTTATCGTGAAACATCTTATAATCAGGGTTTTTTCTCCATGTGTTTTCTAGTACGAAATAGCCTCGTGGTACTACGTTTGAGAGGGGCAGCTTAAGGGGCAATAGATTAAGGATAAAATGGATAGGTGATTAGCATATTTGACACCAATCGAGCCCGTGGGCAATTTATACTATAGCCCCAGGGGCATGTTATTCCCGTACCCCCATAGTACAGTCCAACAGAAAAACAAAACAAAAATAAAAAAAGAAGAAGAAAGAAGCCATCCAACCCACAACAAAACAAAAATAAAAAAGCCCGTTACTTCCCACATCCCAAACCTCACCTGCACATATTCCTCCCAATCTTTGCACATATCCTGGAAAATCATTGAGAAAAAAAAAATTACCTCCTCAATTCCACTAAAACTACATAAATTCTCAAGATTACTACATAAATTTCCCATTTTACTTACTAATAACGAATTTCCGATCAATTTGCGACCTAAACCCATTGAAATTAAAAAGTTCTCAATTATGGACATTCAACATGAGTTTCCTCCCAAAGTGGATGAAGATGGTGATCTGCTAGTGCAAGACGATAAAAGGTTGGTCCTTTTTTGCTTTTTTATGCATAATTGTATCATAAGAGTAGGTCAATTAGTATATATGTTCAAATTCTCCACTTATTTCTTTTTTTTTTTTTTTTGCTTTTTGCATCTTCATTTTAATTATTGTGTATTTTCAATTAGTTCATAAGATGTAGATCTGATCTGTGTAAATATTTGTGCAATCATGTTTTGGCTTAGATATAAATGGAAAATTTTGTTTTGGCTAACGGGATTATTTTTATATGTGCAACGCCTTTGCAAATTTTGTGCAATGAAAATATTGTGAATGTGCAAAATTTCAGTGTCATGTGAATTTAAAGAATCAGTTATCGACTAATAGAATTGGTTTTATATGTGCAACGACTTTGAGAGTTTGTGCAATGAAAATGTTAAGAATGTGCAAAATGTCTGTGTCATGTGAATTTAAAGAATAATAGAATTAGTTTTATATATGCAATAGATCTACTGTATTTGTGCAATGTAATTCAAAGAATGTACAAAATTTTAGTGTTATTTGTGCATTTATGTTTTGGCTTAAATATGAATAGACAATTCTATTTTGGCCAAGGGGATAATTTTTAT
>CAAKMY010091549.1:4783-17456 GCA_901111285.1 Corrigiola litoralis | reverse complement strand
CATACCTCATTATATGTGTCTGGGATGACTTCTGCCAATTTTCGCCCAATTCTATTTCGGGACCCGAAACGAGGTTTTTGCGTAGGTTTTATAGTCCACAAAAACCGGCTTTTTGGGTCGATTTTTTATTTTCCGAAAAATGTTCCGAAGGTTACCAAGCATGCTCCTAGAGCCTATTGGAGTGTAATTGAATCATATGCAAATGCAACTCCTTGGGCTTAATAGTTTTACAATGTGTTTAGTGTTCAATACGAGCATTTACTTAATGGACAAAACTGATAGTTTGGGCTATGCCAAGGCTACTTTTTGCCGTGTTTATTGTTCCATACTCCATTATATGTGTCTAGGATGACCCCTTCCAATTTTCGTCCAATACCATTCCGGGGCCCGAAACGAGGTATTTGCGTGGGTTATAGTCCCCAAAAACCGGCTTTTTGGGTCGGATTTTGATTTATCGGATAATGTTCCAAAAGTGACCAAACATTCTCCTAGGGTATATTGGAGTCTAATTGTAACATACGGCAATGTCACTCCTTCTTCTTTATAGTTTTAAGGTGTGTTTAGCGCTCAATTCGAACATGTGCATAATGGACAAAACTCATTGTTTGGACTATGCATAAGCTATTTTCTGTCGTGTTTCTTGTTCCATACCTCATTATATGTGTCTGGGATCGCTTCTGCCAATTTTCGTCCAATTCCATTTCGGGACCCGAAACGAGGTTTTTGCGTAGGTTATAGTCCACAAAAACCGGCTTTTTGGGTCGATTTATGATTTTTCGAGAAGTGTTCCCAAAGTGACCAAGCATGCCCCTGGGGTCTATTGGAGTGTAATTGAATCATATGACAATGTCATTCTTTGTTCTTGAAAGTTTTACGGTGTGTTTTTAATGCTCAATACTAGTATCCACATAATGAACAAAGTGAATGATTTGGGATATGTCATGGCTACTTTTTACCGTGTATCTTGTTCCATACTCCATTATATATTCTATGATGGTTTCTGCTAATTTTCGTCTAGTTCCATTACGGGGCTCGAAACGAGGTTTTTGCGTAAGTTATATTCCACAAAAAACCGGCTTTTTTTGGTTGATTTTTGATTTTTCGGAAAATTTCCGAAAGTGACCAGGCATGCTCCTAGGGTATATTGGAGTCATCTCAAGCTATTACCAAACATTGCCTTTACAACTAAAAAGCTAACTAATTCTTCTTAATTTTGCCAAAACTTTCCATTCTAGTCAACAAAAAAAACCATCCATTCCAGCCGGTCAAAACAGCCAAGTTATTCCAACCGATCAAACAAACCGGTAATATCAACCAACAACCAACAACTAATTGCCAAACAAGGCCAAAAACTATTTGATTATGAGATGAACGCATTACTCCCTCATTGGTCACAAATTCAAATTTCCCCTCCCCCATCATCAATAAAGAAAGGGTCAGGAGATTCTTCAATCATGTAGCATGTTATCTACCCTATTATGTTTTGATACTTCTAACTTTTTTGTTATAACGTATATTTATACCTTACTATTCTAAATTATTCTGAACTTAAACCATGCCCATGGGCCATGGTCCATTGTCTACTAAGATTTAGTAATTTTTATTTACATTTTAGTCCAACCCAAAATCCCCATCTGAAAAACAAAAAAAAAAAAAAAAAACGTTTTCAGGTGTCCTGGGGTTCCCGCCCAAATTCAAACCCCCACAAAGTCACCCTAGGGCTGAACCCCAAAACCCCCAAAATCTGAGTCCTCCAAGTAATTTTGTCCCAACAGAAAAATGAGCACCCCCATGGACATCTCAATTGCACTCCCAATCCCTAACACCCTAATAACCCCAATTGAATTTTGTAACCCAAACGACGTCGTTTCACTTACTAATTCTTCTCCAATTATTACCACCAACCCACCTCCCTCTCCTCCCCCCCAACCAGCTCCCATTTCCCCCGTCCTCCCCGCTGTCGCCGAAGACAAGTTCCTCGTCTCGGGTCCACTCCTTACATTCTTTTATTTTAGCTGAATTTCTGTTTTTTTATATAATGTTGGATATTTATAATGTTTTGTTTTTTGGTGGTTGCAGTTGAGGTGTGCTTGAAGCCGTCGAGTACTGCTCGTATCGATAATGTCCGAACATCGGTCGAGAGGTTGCTCTTTAATTAATCATTTTCTCTGAGTGTGTGTGTTAATTGAGCTCAATTTGGTAGGCACAAAATTATTAGAAAAAACCGTCTACTTTTATTGTAAAAGTAGACCCACTACTTGCAAACTTAATTTTCTTAAGCTCCCTAAAAGCCCAAATAGCCAGAAAGTCTTGAGAGAGACCGTCTACTTTTTTGTTTAAAGTAGACGGAGTCATGCTGGCCCAATAAAGACATATAAATCTATAACTCAATTTGGGCTTGTACGGAGCATAAGAAAATTAAGCTTGCAAGATGTTGGTCTACTTTTATGATAAAAGTAGACTGTCTTTTCTGATAATCTGTGACTGCGCTATACATTTATATGCCTTATTGGGCCAGTATGGCTGGTCTACTTATAAGACTTTTTGTTTTGTTGGTATGTTGAGTGGCTAGGTGAATTAGAAGCTTGCCAATTTTTGGAGAGTTAGGTTATTGTTTATCAGGAACGCGAATTATCGTTTGTTCCTGAGTTATGTGAGGGGAATGTAGACTTGTTGGTTGCTTAGTTAGTTGCTTTTGGTAGATTACTTTGCGATTTGTTGGTGAAAGACACTGAATGTTTTAAGAATTAATTAAAGTTATTTTTCTCGGGGTGTCGAGATAGGTGTCTGAACAAAGGATACTAGAGTGTCGAGGCAGTGATAGTGTGATACATGTAGAGACTAGAGAGTAGCAGTAATAACTTGGAAGACAAATGTTCGAGGTGTTACTTGTGGGGATTTTTGTGTCGGTTTTAGAGATAGAAAATAGTCACTAGAGACTGCTAAATAGAAATGTTGAAGACCACGAGATACTTTGCACCATGTTTTAATTATTTGTCAACTACTTATTGATAAGGTACCATAGAGGATTTATGACTACATTGGAAATTAGCCATTAGCTATCGAAGGTTGCTCGTCCACTCTATAGGTGGAGGGCGTGGGAGTGATTTGATCGTGCTTACAACCAATGGAAAGTAGCCACTTATGAGAAGGAACTTGAGAATTTGCAATATCTTTGGAGGAATCTGTTAGTGTATTATCTATGTAGCGTTGCAGTGGTTTTATAATTTTATCTGCACCGCCATGGTGTTTCCTTCATCTTGGAGGACACTTCTTTGTTTGTTTCCTTATCACTTTGTTTAAGCCAGTCTCCTTACGAACTTTTCCGAACTAATGGCAAGCTACCGTGTCATGTGTTAACTAGGATTTACTCTTTGTCTTGTGAACCTGCTTGATGTGGTAGAAAATGCTTTGGTTTGCCAATTTTCCTCTTCTTTTGGCGGACTTAGTTGTCAAGTATTTATTCTCCTGTTGACATATCAAATGAATGAGAGGTACATGAGGTTAAAGCAATACGGAATACGATTGTCCAAAGTCGGAGTTTGGTAACCCAGGGACATAATCCTATATTGACTTGTTATTGGACAGTCACGAGGTCCATTTGGAACTCATAGAAGTATGCTTTATCGCTGAAAATTTTCGTTGATGTCTTTTAAGTTGTTTGAATTTTTTTTTTCCATCATCAGAATGCTTGAGAAGAGAAGTTTGAGCTACGCAAATGGCCCTGTTCAAGTTCCTGATGATGACCAATTTCTGGTAGAAAATGTGGAGAGGATCTGTATTTGCGATACTGGTATGCTTCTATTTGTAAGTATTCTCTATGCTTTGGTGGGTTGTTGCGTTTCTGATACACAATATGCGTCATGTATCTCTTACAGATGAATGGGTGGAGAATGGCGAAGTTCTTCTATTCTGGCAGGTCAAACCAGTTGTGCATGTGTATCAGGTACTTTTCATCATAGTCATTCTTAACTTCCTTAAGCTCATTCCTTTCATCCCTTTCTACTTATTTCTTTACATGATTAGTTCTTGCTGAATATGAAATCCTCTGGTTGTTTGGCTAGCTTAGTGAGGAAGGACCTTGCGAAGAGTTAGGGGGAGATGGTCAACATTCTAGCTTTAACGAATGGGTTCTTCCGGCTAAGGAATTTGATGGAATGTGGGACAGGTGTGATGTGTACATAATAATTAATTTTTCTTCTCTTGTTAGAATCTATAGAGTTTTAACGAATGAATTTGCATTTGCAGCTTGATCTATGATTCTGGACTCAAGGAGCGGTTACTGCGGTATGCAGCAAGTGCATTGCTTTTCAGTGAAAAGGGTGTCAATCCTTTCCTTGTGTCCTGGAACAGGTAAGAGAGCATGCATTCACCACTCATCACACCAACATCACCTTCTTGTATTATTTGTTGCCTTCGATCAACTTCCCTTCTTGATTGGCTACTTTCTGTTTGCATATCATTTCCAAAGCCCTCTATTAAATAGCTCAGTTTGCTTATCATTGACATCATATGGCTTTAGGTTAGACTTCATAGAGTTGATTGTTTCTTTAATGTTTCCATCAACATTAAGTTCATCAATCTCAGACTATTGATATAATTTGTTTCTCCCAAATGAGTTGGTACTTGGTGGACTGAATTTGTGGCGGTAAGTCAGTAACTATAACCAATCTCTTCATTTGAATTAGCAAGATACTTATTTTGAGTAAAGGAATTTGGTGTAATCTTTGTTGCTTAAAATAAAGAAAAAATGAGATAAGGGAAAGGATTATTTAATTGCAGCTCTCTCCCAGGATCATACAATACTAATATACATCCTTATTTAACTTACCGCCCACCCATCCCTCAACCTAAAATGCCTACTTATATGGGAACTTGAGTTTATAATGAATAGAGTCCGTTCAAAACTTGTAAATCCAACATCATCTTTGAAAAGAAGGGATCCATTAGAGAAAATGCCAGTTTCTAATGTTTTTGATGGGTAGTGATGTTGTTGAGCCTTGTTGTTGACTTGTAGATGCTTGGTTTCAACGTACAAATATACAAATATGCTAACAGTCAACTATTTCAGTAATATACATCAGATTATATTCACCTCATATCCTTTCAGTCTTCAGTCAAAAATCTGTTTCACCAAAATCTTTGAAAATAATTATCATCTGGGTATCAATGTTTTTTTTTCTGAGAGAGGATATCAAATATTTATTGGTACATCAACTGTATCTATTCTGAATTTGGTGTCAGAGGCACAGTCTTCTCTACCATCTTTATTTAACTTATTGATTCACCTACTTTAGAATATATATGAAGCATATGATGTATTTTAGTGACTTCATTCTTGACTGGATAAGCACAGTTCAGACTACTACATCCAAGAGCTCAAGTGGACTCTTATGTTCTTTTCATTTTTTCTTCCTAATTTTTTGTTGCAGAATCATCCTTCTACATGGACCCCCAGGTACTGGAAAGACCTCTTTATGTAAAGCTTTGGCTCAGAAGCTATCAATACGATTCAGCTCCAGGTTTTTGTCATGATAAGCTAATTTCTTCTTTTCGATGTTGTGATTCAATTGGTTCAAGGAACACACATCCATCCGTTGAATTAATGAGTGAACATTTTTTTCAAAATTAGGTATCCCCAGTCTCAGTTGATTGAAGTGAATGCTCATTCTTTATTCAGCAAATGGTTTTCAGAGAGCGGCAAGTTGGTATGTGCTTCGAGCAAGTCTTATCATATGTATTTTCTTTCAACTTTTAAGCAAGGAACTCCATGTAGTCTTTAGAAGGTGATGTGTGAAGAGTATAGATTTTAGATCTTTAGTTATACTCCGTATAAAATAGTAAGAAACTATCAACATATAGTGATTTAACTTCAATCATCACGTCAATTCAGCTTTAGTTGTTGTTTTGCAATCTAAATAGACCGATGTTTTAATTGTTGATCATTTACAAGTCTGGCACTGACTAAAAAATCTGCTTAGGTGGCTAAACTTTTTCAAAATATCCAAGAAATGGTTGAAGACGAAAACAATCTGGTATTTGTCTTGATTGGTGAGTTGTGTTGTGCTGGAATAAAACTGTATTTTTTACTTTTATTTATATCCTCTTCAAAATTTGAAATTTCCATGCATGATCTTGCAGATGAAGTGGAAAGCCTTGCAGCTGCCAGAAAAGCTGCCTTGTCTGGTTCTGAGCCTTCTGATTCTATTAGGGTATCCACTGTCTTGCATTTGCTGTTCAGGAACAGTCTCTTTATACTTCTGGGAAGTCTTCTGTCTGCGACATGTTAGTAATTCCTGATTAATTGCCTCAGGTTGTGAATGCTCTACTTACCCAGCTGGACAAACTGAAATCCGCACCCAATGTGATAATCATGACAACATCCAACATTACTTCAGCTATAGGTATGAATTTACTGTAGTTTTAGATTCTATTTTTCCTCATTTTGGAAATTTCACAGCAGACATTAAGTTCTTCTGGTTTACCTGACACAAATTTTCTTATCTTCTGAATCTTTAAATAAGAACACCCACACCTATCTACCCTTTGCCCTTGGAAGAGTCAACTATAGTTGGCTTTCCTACACGATGACTTTGTAGCTGTACAAACCTGATAAGAAGCCATGCTAAATTGATAATGACTGAAGGTGCATGCATGTTTCAGCATCAACAAAAGATTACTTCGTACACCTAATGGATCAGGAATATGTAAATGACTTTGTGTTTCAGTGGTAACTTTGGTAAGCAATTAGAAACTGTTTCCAGCCCTTGCTTTAGCTTTTAGTTAACACAAATTTTTTATAATGCCTGGATTCCTCCGTTCTGTTCTTTGAACAACCGGTGCAAATTCCAATTGTTGACGCCAGACAATAGACGTCAACAATTTTTCATGGTTGGCTTATACAAATGTTGAAACAACCAGCTCGATTTAGTTCCTTCCTTGGCTTGCAGATGTTGCTTTTGTTGATAGGGCAGATATCAAAGCTTATGTGGGTCCTCCTACCTTGCAAGCACGATATGAAATACTAAGATCCTGCCTCGAAGAGCTTCTAAGAAGCGGAATCCTGAAGACTTCCCAGGTCTCTTGATCTTCTCAGTTTTTCACTTGCATGTAGATTCCATTACCATCTCCTAAATGCAATATTATGTTTTGTTTTACATCTGACTTATTTTTAAATGCAGAATGAACGCTTCGACATTCTGAGTTTTACAAGTCTCAAGGAAAAGTTGCAGCCATGTGAGATGCAAGATGCTCAGTCTTCGTTGGCATTGTCTAGGCAGCTACTTGAAGCAGCAAAAGCATGTGAGGTAAGAGTTAGACCGCTCTTGTGTTATCATGCAGATTGCATATGTTGTTTGTATTGAGTATATTCTGCATTTTCCTCTTGATAACTAATTAACTACAACGTAATTATCTTCCCTTAACAGGGTTTGAGTGGAAGATCATTGAGAAAGCTTCCCTTTTTGGCGCATGCAGCTGTGATGCATAACTTCAATTCTGACCCTATCAAATTCTTGTGTACAATGGTTGATACAGCTAAAAGAGAACGTTCCGAGTTACCTGAATAAAAAAACTATGTACTGTATATATTTGTATCAGATATTTTTGTTATACCAAAGGTAAAAAGACATTTTTATTTGTCTGTGTTCTTGAGGGGGGGGGGGGGTGTTGTATTGATTTGACTTCTGATCTAACCAAGTTCATAATACTTTCTCAATCTACCACGTCCTTGGTGATACGAGGATAGTGTCTTCCATGTTAAAATGGTATAGGGTTGGAGATAGATGGACAATGGAAATGAAAAGCGTTCAGGAATAGGACATATAAAGCAGGCTCGAAAAGTTTTGTATAATGTTGAGATCTCGAAAATAAGACTTGCCATTTGTTTCATCGTATATATTGTTAGAACAAAGGCGAGGCAGGAAGTGCAGTACAAGAAATTTGAAGAGGAACATAATTTCAATTCCCCTGACAATGGTAACCATTAATTACTTGATAAGCAAAGAGGACGCTAGAGCTACTCAAGATGACTCTCACTTCATAATTTATATTAGTTGTCACAAAAGTGCAATATGAATTATTAATTAAGACTGTATAACCAATATGGAAAAGCAACATTTTAATCTTACAAGTAGGTTCACTTGCATAGTATAGCACATGATGACATGAATGAACCTACATTCCCCAGACACTGGGCCTTGACCTGATACAAACTCTACTTAATCTACTGTTTTTTGTCTTTGAAGCTTTCTTAAGCATCAAATCAATGAGCCTTGAACCCATCAGACCAATGAAGCATTGATAGGTGTACTGAAAGCTGGTATCACCATCTGTAGGCTGATTAGACACTAAAATTTCCATGAAGCCAAATCTCATCTATAATCTCCTTGAATATAAAGCCCGAACCAAGAAAAAATACAAGGGGGAGGCACAGGGGCGTATCACCAACTGAGCAATTAACAGCTATGGTGTCTATGGAACTCGATGGTTAAAAAGATTATTCTCTTAGCTCAGTTTGCAGTGCTTGACGGGATCCATTGGTCTCTGAGCCTGAGCCAAACATCTTGCGAAGGTCCTTTTGACTACGGACTCTATGAGGACTGTTATAGAGCAAATCCTTGGCCTCTGAATGCCTACCTTCTTTGAAGAAAGCTTTGATAACTCGGACGTAGGCTGCAGTGGAAATTTCCTCCTTCCCAGATAGTGCCCTAAGGAACTTTTTGGCGTCGTCAGTTGTTCCGGACTTGGAGATTTGTTCAAAAAAGGGATCAGGGAAAGGTGGATAATCATGCCGCTTCATCATTTTAACAAGGTCTAGTGCTTCTTCAAGTTTTCCGGCTTCATGTAGCTTTTCAATCATAAGTTTGTATGTAGCCTGCCAAGGTTTAACATGAGCCTTGTTGACCATCTCAACGAGGAACCTATAAGCACCAACCAACTTATTCTGAGAAAGAAAACCATATAGCAAAACTTCCAAGGTTTCAGCATCTGGGTTGACATTTTTCTCTATCATCTTTGCAAGACAAGATAGTGCCTGATCTACTTGATCAGCTGTACAATACCCTTGAATTAAAATGGTCCAAGTCTTGATATCAGGAACACAACCCTCTGCCTCCATCTGGTCCAGCAACTTATGTGCTTCTTCAAACCTCCTCTGTCTACAAAGGCCGAAAAGCTCTTGGCTATAAGTAATGTTGTCAGGCTCGTAGCCAGCACTCTTCATATCCTCCATAATCTTCTTGGCTTCATCGAATTCCCCAAATTTACACAAAGCTCTATGCATTGCAACATAAACGGATTTATCTAGGGTATTGCCGGCAGCCTCATACTTGTCAACAACCCTATATACCAAATCCAATTTCGGATTAGAGTCAATCGAGATGTTCCGCAATAGAAAAGTACAATCTTGAACCGACGGCTTATAAGGTCTATCCATCATAAACTCAAACAGCTCGACTGTACCTTCGAGTCCTAAACATTTCTTTTTTGGTAGGTCATCTCTGACTCCTAAACGCCTTGCGATCTTCACATATGAGTCCATATCCAACTCATACCCCTCACTCGTCATCCTCCTCAAGAACTCCCAAAACTCACCCACCGAATCATGCTGACCTAAAACCTTAGCCAATGCATTATAGGTCACAACATTGTGCTCATACCCTCCACAACTACCAACCCAATCGAAAAACCTCAACGCCCTCACCGGTTCCTTCCAAAGTTCCCTCACCACTCTCAACACGAAACCCTCCGACAACGGAAACTCGAGCTTATCCTCCAACTTCTCCTCCACCTCCTCACCCCATTCACACTCCTTAATCAACCCCACCACATACTTGACAACATCATCCATTTGACTCATACCGGCATAAAACTCGGCCCATTTCATCGCCGCCGTGGGTAATTTCGCTTTCTTAAGAGTCCCATTAACAGTATGAAAATCCTGTGTATCAATATCAAGACCCTTCTCCCTAATTTCATATGCAATATCCCAAAACTTGTCCATAAAACCTTTACCAGCCAAAGACTTAAGCAACACACTATAAGGGGTATAACTAGGATCAAACCCTTTTCTAACACAAACCCATTTGAAGAAATCCAAAGACTTTTGTGGGTCCTTACTCAACTTCATCAAAACATAGACCACACATTCATGGGTCACTTTTATGCTCATTTTCTCAAGTTCACTCTCAACTTCTTTTGACCAATCATTGGACAATATTACATCAATGAAAGATTGTTGCTTTGACGAAAAGTAGACATATTGATGCAAATTAAAGGGGTTGTGACAAGTTTGTGGTCTGGTAAAGAGAGTAACGTGAGGAGAGTGAGTGAGGTGGGAGAAGTGAGTCACCTGGGTCGAGTTGAGTGAGTGAAGTCCGAGTTGCCGAGTTGAGGGGAGCGAGTTGGCGAGTCTGGTTGAGAGTCGGAGTAACTTAGCTCTGTTCATGGCTGGTCAAAGAGTGAGTGAGATTAAAGGAGGGGTTTTCAAGGGTTTAGGACTTTTGCTGGGGTTTCAGTTTATTTCAGTAAATGACTGCGGAAATGTGTCTTCTGGGCCGAATACAATCGGATTTACTTGTTTAGCTAGATTTTTTTTTTTTTTTAGGTCAACTCGGTTAGTTTAGTTGGCAAGAATTTTGAAAGATGGTGTATAAAATTTGGTTTATTTTTGTAAATTTATTTTTCTAAAAAAATTTGGATTGAAGTTAGAAATTTACTCGTTAATTAAACCATTCGGAGATAAGGACATCAGTCAATTAGGGAGAGAAAACATCAACCTGAAACTACTTCCTAAGACTTAAAAGTTCAGAGCAAATATTTTGTCCCATTCCATGTCTCATCTTCTGTCCCACTATCTCTTCTTTTGACAAATCAGTAAAATGTTAAAAAAAATTGTTCCTTTATATTTTTCAAGGGATTATGTGTCAATCAAAAAAGGGATGGGACAGGAGATGAGACATCAAGTGGGACAGAGGATCCCTACTCTTAAAAGTTGGGACTTGGAAGTGAGCCAATGCATGAGCTACATTATTCGATAGTATGGACATCAAGTAAAAAGAAACTTGGTCAAAGTTAGAATATTATCAAGAAGTAAATGGAAGCAAGTACGACCATTATCCTTATTGTGAAACTCCTTGATTAGTCCTTGACAATCACTCTCCACGACCAAATTACTAAATAATATCGTATTCGTCTTCACAATTCTCTACTCTAAGGTCTCATCAGTATGTGGCACTCCGTTGAACAAAGATTTTTCCAAAAAAACTCTAGTGTTTAGGTATCTCTAAAAGGACTCAACAAGTTAATGTTTGACTTTTGACGATATTTGATATCGTACTTTGACTATAGACAACTCAAGATACATAATTACAAATTTATTAAACTAGCCTTAAAATACAAAAGAATTATTATAAATTCATAATTTATTTAAACTACATGCGGTCAAAGTCAAAACATTAACTTATGAAGAGAACGAAAGAAGTATATCAATATAAGACGTGCTTTTCGTTGCCCCAAACATGATTATGTCCCAACTTCTCATTTTTCTCAACATGTGAGTAATTTTTTTCCGACTCAAAACATGAGTAGATACATGGGCCATTGGCCCAAAGATAAAAGCGAACCTTGATAACACCTCTTCATTTTAAAAGACAGGCCCCGCTGCATATAAACACTACGAGACTTAGATTCCAAGTCACTGCACACTCCCAACGGACCACTAGGGCACTAGTATCCATTTGTAGTAAAAAGGTTGACCGCGTGCTTGTTGGGTCTGCATGTCCCTTATCTTCATCGTACATCTCATAAAATTATACATCTTTCAATTTCATGATTGAGATATTAGACATCTTCATCAAATTTTTAGGATTGGGTAAATAATATCTTTCGAGGTAAATGATCTTCCATGGATGATTTGTCTAGTGTCTTTTTGACGGCAATTGATTTCTGTTGTCGCTATAGTCTTTATCCCATTTGATATGGTCAAGATTCTACGATTATGATTTACTGAAGAATCACGAGTTTCAAACTTTAGCTAATTGTCATAAATTGAAGGCATGATATGCTAATTATTACAATTGCCCAAAGCTTTAGGCCTTTTAGCTGTCAAAAAAGGCCTTCAAATAGATGTCCTTGCTCCTTAATGGACCGTTTGGAAATTAAAGAAACAAAAGTCCTCCGTAAAAGGTGACTCGATCAATATATAAGCAGTAATCCAACTATCAAAGTACGCATTAACATTGACATATGTATATTGGAGGGGGAGGGGGGATGTGTTTGTGTTTTGCACGTTTTCTTGTAAGAACCATGAGCCGACAAAAAGCAAAGGGGATACTAGAAACAAAGATATCAAACCCCATTGAATAAAGTTCCTTTTTTTAGAAGGAACGGTTGGGTGTGTATACTTTGAGGAGAGTCCCAGCTTTAGGGCACCACCTCTTTAAAGTTTAAACAAGAAAACGGCCCCTCTACTGTATACATTGCTATCCCTTTCAGTTAAATTTCACTTGCTTCTCTTTTCCCTAGTGGCAAAAGTGATGTTTCTTTGCATGCGGGAGAATATAACCTAAGGGTTCATTCGGTATTACTGCAGTTTGCAGTTTTGGGTTTTTAATTTCTAATAATTGTGTATTCAAATTTAAATAATTAACTAAAAATTAGTTGTTTGTATAAA